>JAWWEE010000021.1:18795752-18868598 GCA_035221455.1 Xenops minutus
TGGTGCTGTGTCCGGGGTGCTGTGTCCCTGGTGCTGAGTCCCTGGTGCTGTGTCCCTGGTGCTGAGGGGGATGCTGCGCGCCGGGGGCTCTGCCCGGGGTGGCAGCACCGACTCACCTGGCTCTGCTCCCCATGAATGAACCGCCTCGTTTTTCTTTTTTTTTTTTTTTTTTTTTTTTCCTTTTTTTAAAATTTCTCAATCGCAGAAAGTCGGGGAGCCTTTCTGAGCCTGCAACAACTAAGATGCTATGTTGAAATATATTGTGTCTTGATGGCATGCCTCAGGTTCGCAGGGGCGTTTTGTAATCTTCCTGGTGTCATTTCTCTCCAGGGTATTCTGCAGCTAGAGAGTGCAAGTTCCTGTGGTGGTGTAACTTTGGGCCACTGTGTACGCACGACAATACAGTGCTGACTTAACAGGGATGCATTCATTAATATCAGTGATGTAAGGCTGCTATTTATTCCCATTAAAGCTCAGGAAATTATCAATTTCTTCATGTACTGTGGAGTCCAAGTTCCTTTAAATCAGGCAGATCAACGGTAATTCTTCTGGAAATAACTGGGGTTTTCAGCTGTATTTGTGACTTGCTGCCCCATCTCTGAATGAGCTTTTGCTGTGGAACGTGATTCCCTTTAAAAATGTCTATTAAAATCTTTTTTTTCTGGTACCAAGTAGTCCATAATTTAATACGTAGATTACCTTTTAAAGGGTTACTATGATTTGCTACTAGTTAACTAAAGATTCCGAGCGTACACCAAGTGACATCTGATACTCAGCACTCTCTTTTGAAAAGAAGTTGCATATGTTGTGCTCTCATTAATACCAGAATTTTTTGCATGAAGTCATATGTTCGACATCATTATTCTCTTTGGCTGTCACCAAAAAAACTGCTGCAAAAATTGCTTAGAGATTTAATTATGAGATTATAAGAAATCACTCTTAGCAGTGTGTTAAGGCATGTGGCACAATATAAGCACAGACTTGTCAGGGGGAGAGAGAGTTGAAAAAATTGTTGGCATGAACTTTGAATGATAACCAATCAGAAATATAATTTAAAGGTATTTTACACAGGCAGCTTTTGAATTTTAATGTTCTTGGACATCAGTTTTGTAAAATATCCCACTAACTGGTAGTGGTTCAGAGACTACATACTTGTAATCAGACTTAAGATAGTGTGTGTTTCTTAGAAATGCCTCAATGTCAAATTCTTGGATAATACAATACGTTAAACATCAGTATTCCATGAAACTTCCATTACAATATAAAATATACGAATAATTCTTTTTTTCCTCATTTATATTTCATATATATTTTCTCAGAAAATTCTCAAGAAGAAGAAGAAGATGGTAAAATATTAGAATTTAATTGAAGAATACTTTTAAGCTTCCTTTTGGTACTGATAAAAACACCCACAATCAATGCTGCCACTAAATTTGACTCTTTTGTGAACTTTTTGAATAACCGTAAGTCTATTTCTAAGTCAATAAAATAAATCTAGGCACAGCTTCAAATGCTGTCAGTATAATTTTCTGCTTACAGCAATGGCTAATAAAATGAATTTTGAGAAAAAGGAAAGTTTAAAGGTAGAACAAAAACTGTCTTGTACAAAGCTGGACTAAGTAATGAAAAGTATACTTAATTTTTTCACCTTGATGTGTGAGGCCCTCTTCAGGTTTTTTTACATATAATCTGTTTAGAATGGAGTTGAATATATTTACTAGACATTTTTGTAGCCTAATTGTTGACCTCCAGTTGAGAATACCTCTTTGATATTCAGAATCTGAGTGTCTTTTACAAGCTTTTTTCACAAGGATTATTTCCGCATCCTCCTCTGTCTTACAGTAAAACAGTTTTCAGTGCAGTTACTCCAGAGAAATTATAATACAATCATAAATTCTCCATGCTAGGTTCTTTTGAAGTCATGGATACAATAGTTTCCATTAGTTATTGCTACTAGTTTAATTTTTAAATCACTGATAGGCTTATTGAATTTAGGATGATATTAGATGACGAGTGCTAATAGTTCCATGCTGTATTTCCATAATGATGTTTTTTTAACAGCACAGATCTGTTTTTCAAGTACTTTATGCCAAATGTTCTTTGTATGTCAGATACCTTTTGATGAACTACCAAAAGAAAAAGTTAGAAAGCACCCAAAGCAAGAGAACATTGTTTTATTCAAGTCCTACACATCCATGCCACAAACAGAAGCTGGGGTTTCCCATTACGAGGACTGTTCTTAAGGGTTTCATTTAACTATTACGGATTTAACTTGGGGAAAAAAATCTCCTCCTTACCCTCATCTTTTTCCCTATGGAAATTTTTCCAAGGCAGAAGGAAAAATGCAGGGGCCGTAAGATTTGTCTTCAGATATTTAGATATTTAGGAATACGAAATGTAAATTCATTCCTACATTAAATGGTAAAATTCTTATATTTCTTGTGTCTGTTGCCTTGTCCCCTTTTTATTTCATACAAAGGAAAGCCTGTTTTGGTTTTGTTTTGTTTTTTTCCAGTTGTGCTTTTTTTAAAATGTAGGATAGTCCATGTTTTTTTCAGTTGTACCTGCTTTCAGGTTCCAGTGACAGTGCAGAAAATGCTGCTGATAAGCAAATTATCACCCCAGTACTAGAACCTGTGGTGCGTGGGGCTTGGGATACTCTGCATCTTGCAGGTACAAGGAGATATGAAGGCGAAAATAGATGTGGCAACCCTAGAAAAGACTTAAGTTTCTACTTCAGCATCAGGTCTTCTATTGCAACATGAAATTCTCTTCTGCCTGTCACGGCAAAGTTGTCAGCTCTTCTCACAAGACTAAAGTAAGACTAAATCTCTCTTAGACTCTTGTTCTTTAAATTTAGAGGTGGGGGGGGGAAAGCAAGGCCTAGTTTACAGTCTTCATATCTGAAAACTTTCGCAGAACTTAAGTCAATTTGATGAGGTTCACATTTTTCTCCCAATACACCCACACCTTCCATTATGTTATTTGGCCTGTTTGCCCTCTCATAAACCACTCTATAGAATTGAACTAAACAATGACATCATTCTCCAATTAAAATTCATGATACATGAACTATATAGATATTTTTAATTACCTGTGTTGCAGTAGTACCAGGCAGCCTACTCAAGATTGGGGCCATCTTGTTACTCACTCAAATGAAATAATTGCCCCTATCCTTAATGATCTATGACATGAGAATGCAAATAGTTACACATTTACAATGGAGACACAATATAGGAGTGAGATTGATGCAAAAAAATTAATTTAAAATTTCAGTGTGTCAATTTATGCTTGCAATAGTAAATGATTCTTACAGCAGTAATACATTCTAATCTGCATTATGACAAAGAAGTTATGTATATGTGTGATAAATCCCTAAATTTACAGCAAAAAACTCTTCAACTTGTAAGCAGTATCCTGTTCTCTAAATACAGCTGTTCTTACTTGGCAGTTTCACTAGCTTTCACTGGAAATAAAAAAAAGTATCCTGCTTGGAAAGGGGAAGAGAAGGCACTACCTCAAAAGCCGAGTAGTGCATTTCTGGAATGGACTAGCAGATGATGCTTTGTGGACTTGCATAAGCCACCCCCTTTCCTCATGACTAAGCAGATCACCTCCATGCCATGCAGTCTGCACTTTCAGGACAAAGTCTAGGAATTCAAGTCTATGAATCCCAAAGTCTACTCTGCTGGTTGATAATTAGCAATTTAAAAAACACAAAGCTTACGTAGCTGGGTGGATGTATGTTCAGGCACAGGTGGGCTCCATGGCTGCTGAGATGAACATATATGTGTTGTTATGTACATACTTATAGGGGAAGTGTGTGTGTAGGTAAGGTATTAACCCTGTTATAGAAAGGCTGCCTACTTATCTGAGTAATGCTGAAAGGTTATACATAACTTCTGATAATACAGTATAATAAACATTGGGTAATATATCTCAACAGAAAAATATACCCAACACTCCACGCTATTAAAGAAATGTTGGTTTATTGGAAGGTGCATAGACTGCAGGAGAAGAATGTCAGCCTCCTTGAGGGCAGTGCTGGATCTGCTGTTTCAGTAGGGTCAGGTTTTCAACCGCTGTGCAGTGATAGAGATTTTGTCCTATACACTCTTTGCTTCCACACGGTTGCTATTGAATTACTTACTACCCATTTGTGGGCTTAGTATGCTGTAAATGCAGGGCCCGACTCTAGAGGAATTGCTGTTTGCTCCATGAGACTAAAGGCCTGGAATTAAATAACCATGAATATACATTACAGCAAAAGTCCTACGTATTCTTCTTTAAGTTATATAAGAAATGCCCGTGTAACAGAAGGGGTATGTTTATATGCCTTTTGTACCAGAGTTTACGTGACCAATTTTCTTTAAATGAAATACTAACATTCTGATACAGACATTGTAGTTGATATTAGTTTATTCTAGACCTTCAAATTAGACACAAATTCTAGTTTTGGTCTTACAGCGGCTATTACAGGAGGAAAATAGTGTACTTTGGGCTGTTTTACGGGTTGTTGGAATTTCATGAGCTCCATGGGGACTCATGTCTTTCCTCTTTATCACAAATCCGATTGTGCTGTATCTTAGATTCCCTTTTGTCAGAATTCTCTACTTTTTTATAGACTTCCAGCTACAATTCCTCTAACTTACCTCTATGTATGTATAAAATTCTAAATACATTCTTTTCATCCAAACACTTTTAGCTGTCATGGAATATTCATTAGGATAAGTCAGCGCAATTGCGGTTTTCTTATTGTATCTTGTGTTTTTCCACTGAGTTTAAGCCTTTCTTTTCAGAGAATTTCGTATTTGCCCAGAGTAGTCCTGCCCAGAATTATGATCTTGTCTTAAACTTTTTACACAACGTGTGATTACACTGCATTGCATAAAATGGGATTTTATGTTATAATATTGCATTATAAGTCCATAGTACTTGTGTGTTTGTTTAAATTTATTGAACAGAGATGTTGTGTAACTGCTGTGACTATTTGTGGCTGTGTAGCAGCAATTTTGAAGTTTGAGAGGCTTTGAACTTAGGTCGCTATCTATATATGAATAGACTGATGTAGATTTTCATTGTCTGTACTCGGGGAATATTTTAATACTGCTGTGAAGTAAGTACTCAGTCGTGGTGGTTTAAGAGATATGTCAGACTACCAAAAGAGTCACTTTGTTACACCAAAAAAAGGAACTATGGAAAGAAAAATGTTAATTACAGGCTTTAACACTCACACCAAGATCTTCTAGTAGGGGTGGTCAGAAAAACAGGTTTTACTACCTCGACCTGGTGCTTTGTGGTGCTGTCTAATATGGGGGCTTGTGGAAAAATGCAGCCACTTCTATTTACTGCTGGTTCAGAATGTACATATTTCCTCATGATAGGTTGAGGTACTGACTTTTTATGTCTACAGTAAATAAATCTGAGATTTTATCCTTTCATCTTGAATATGTTTTCCTTGGAGATACTGTTCCCTACAGTGGTATTTCAGCTTCAATATTTTATGCTGAATCGCAGTTTTTAAGCTTAATAGAAGCATGCTATTATGTGGTGTATTGCTAAATTGATTTTTAATCCTACCTATGAATGTAAAAAAAAAAACCCAACCAGAAATCCAAATTTTATTTTCAGTTACACCCAGAAAAATCTATAGATAAGCAAGTACAGAAGTACATGTGGGCAAAAGGTTGCTTTATTTACACAGAGTTTATCTGTATTCTCTAACCTTATTCAGGACCATATTTAATGGAATCATGAGAAATTTTGAAGAGGCCACAGGCTGAGGGTCTCGTTCTGAGGGTCTCATTCCTTTCAGGGTAAGGGAAATATATATTATTTATTTGCTTTCTAGCTTGCAGTATGTCTTAAACAGTTCTTGCACTGACCTAATGATGCAGCTTTTCCTCTGACCCTGCTAAAGTTAACCATGGTAGTGATGAAGTTACTTCATTGAGTCCCTGAAGTTCTGCAAAGATTTTACTGGATTTTACCGGATTTCTTCCCTTCTGTCACGCCCAGATGCCATCATTTGCACTTAAACTGCATTTCTGGGATGCCTTATTTGTACATCAAGGCATGCTAGTGTATCTGAGTTTTAAAATTATTACATATATTAAGAAAAGCAGGCTAGTATTTTATTTATTCTACATATCCTATAGTAATTGGCAACATAGAGTTTGACAAATGAGTGGATATTGCAAGATACCCATATAAAGGTATAGACTTCTTTGAGTTTTGCTTAGAACATCATTAACAAGTGGAAACACAAGTTCTGCAAATATGCTTTCACTTTCAGAATTTCCAGCTGTTGCTGAAGATGGCTTGAGATGATAAACAAGATGAAACTTTAAGTGTTATTTAGAACAAAAGGGTTTCACATTAAATCAGTTCTCTGAATGAAATAAGCACCACTTGGGTTTATTTTCCTGCATTGTTTTGTTTTGTTTTTTTTTTTACATTTACACTAAAGCTATTGCCAGAATTGCTAAATTGGCCTGGAGTAGAGTGTTTAGTAAAGATCTCATCTAAATATGAGTTAACTACAGAATAAGTTTCAAAATCAGTATTACAAAAGTTTATTATGACACATCTTGAATTTAAAATAGGAAAAAGGCAAATATTCAAGAATTACTTTGAAAGATTCAGGCTTTTAAAAATGGCTTGAATGTATTTTTCATTATTAAGGAAATGCAAAATAGTTTCCAAAAATCCTATGAAGGCTTAATTACCTCCTAGGTTGCCTTGTTGCCTTTTTTTTTTTTTTTTTCAATTATTTGGATATTTGCAGTTAAGAAATACTGTTGCAAACGAATACCACATTGCTTTCCACGGGTACCTTGCCAATCGATCTGGGGTCTGTTTTGCAAGCCCCCTGCAGTTTTAGGTGTGGTGTGAGCTCACCAGTTGTCTTGAACTGGTTAATTGTTTTTGTGATACGGGGAAGAACATTATGGCATGATGAATAGGAGACCCAAGAGGGTTCCTTACACAGTTTCCTTTGGGCACTGCCCAAAGGCTTGTTCTCTGAGCCTGCCTCATGTGATCAGCCTGGATAACTTTACCCACTTAAATTGGGTGCGGCGGATATTTATTATGTTCACAAGATCTTGTTTAGTTTCGGGTTTTTTACAGTAATTCAACCCCTTGTATAAAATATACACCTGGAATCATTGCACTGGTTTAGGTTTTACCCAGGTTAGATAGGATAAAACAGCAGGTTATGCAAGTTACATTCTGACACAGGTAATGACATTTGAGGAATTATTTTCTTAGATCAGGATTACTGATTTATTAAGAAATAGTTATTACAGAACAGCTGGCGTAGGCAGGAGTTCTTGACAGTGCTTGACGTACTGGAAAACCCATCAGTATCAAGAACCCATTTTTCCTACAACCAAGATATTTTCTTGTAGATACGTCTTCTTGAAATTTAAATCTTAATCCAAAAATCAAATATTAAAGAAATGTTTTTCCCACAAACATACCTTCATGTTTTAAGTTATATAAAAAACCACTTAGCATGCTAATGCCGGAGTTCACAGGAACAAAAGTCATTTTGAAATGAGCCCGTGTCTATCACTGTTTTCATTGTGCTGTTCATTGGGGTATGGTATCTGTCAAATTTTTAATGAGTCACAGTTTTGTTAGGAAAGGCATTTTTTATGCAAGGAAAGTTGCATGCAGTACAGCAGCTCTGAGCTGTACATAATATGCTGTTTCATCCTTCATGATGTAATAATGAGGATGTGGAAGTCATGTGCATTTCTTTCCATTCTTTTTCTGGGTCATCAGGGTGCCAATTCTGAGTAGGTGAGAGATCGAATGAAAACCCAGAAAACTGCTTTCTGTAGATTTTATCAATTCTGGTTTTAAAGATAACAATATTATCAACAGTGTTCTGCTTTTTTACAAATGAAAATATTCATAAAACAAAAACTATGCAGAATAGGTGGAGTAATGTGCAATGTTAAGATTGGCTCTGGCTTTTTAATCTTGTGAAATAGTGAGATTATCTTTAATCTTAATAGAGGCTACTGGTGTGCAGCATGATTAGATTAATTGCAGTGTTGGATTAAGGCAGGGATCTAAGGCTGATGTGGGACTTTGGAAGCCCAGTAGAGAAGTGAGTTGGGAAAAAGGAAAAAAGTTGTCCAGAATGAATATCAGGAAAGGAAATGAATTAATGAAATTAATTAATTAAAGGAAATTTCAAAAGAAGGCAGTGGGAAGATTGGCTATGACTGCTGTTTGTTAATTTAGCCCTTTTTGTATTTGCCAAAGAAAGTATTAAAACCCAGGAAAGTTCTTTTAAAAATACAGCTGTTTGAATTTCTTTTGCAAAGTTTAAAGTTTACTGTTGGAACCTTCTTGATTTTGAATTCTTCTCTCTGGTCTCTTATGAGAAGTTCAGCTTTTCTTGGTTTAAGATATGCTGACAATGCCATAATGTGGTCTTTCACTGTATTTTGGCATTCCTACTCATTGTTCTTTTTCTGCCCAAGTTTGCTCTGTTTTTTAAATCTAGCCTTATTTATTACTCCTTTGAGAACAGGAACTGTCTGATATGCTAACAACAAGTGACAGCTTTCCTGTTGCTGAGGACAGGAGAACAGGCAGTGAATATTGCTGAAGTCCGAGGTAAGTTGAGAATAACAATAACTTGTGCATACACTAAATTTGCTATACTGTGGTGTGACTACGTTCTCTGACGCAGGCTGTGCAACAGATTCCTGTCTCCTCCCCCAGCCACCAACAGGAAGGCACAGCACAATGTTATACAGCATGTGGCAATTTTAAATTTCTGCTGAAACTTGACCCTTAGACAGGAGGGTGACTCTTTTGTTGTCCCTAATGAAATACTCTGAATCTCCATATAGTGTCAGAATGAATGGATTTAAATTTACAAAACAAAACCACCACAAATTAGTAGATGTGAAAACAGTGAGGCAGTAAGACCATCTCTCCCTTTCCTCCCCAAATCCGCATTTTGAAGGGAAGAGTAAAGGGAGGAAAAAGTTTGAAAGTAATAAGATGAAAGACACAGTGCAAGAGGAGAGACAATTTAGAGAGAAACTCTAATTGTCCTGGAAGGAAAGCAGAAAAAAAGGAGGAGGAAGAAGAAATTGATGCAGGTATGGTTGACACTTTCCTGACTATTACTCCAGGAAGGGCTAATGAATGTAGTAATTACACCTGGCAGCTACTCTGTGGAAGAAAGGAATTCTCTGGAGTTCAGAACAGTAGGAGTGATAGAGCGATCATTCAGCTATGAGTGTGGAAATTAAATAAAGAAAATGCTGGCTAAATAGTAAATTACTCTGTTTTGTGATTTTAGAATGTCATATAACCTGTTAGATAGTTCCTCAAAGAAAACACTCTCTAAATAAGAATTTCTGAAATTAAATCAGAGGAAAAAAATTGGAAAATCTACTGTTGAGTGTTGCATTGGGAAAAGTTGCTGACAAACCCCACAGGATTTCCCTCCCTGCATCTCCCATGAGCCATTATTAGAACAGACTCCCTTATGCCCTTTGGTGCTGTGCAGTCCATCTGATGAACAAGGAGTTTTCCTCTACATCAATAGGCAATGTGCATTATTTTAGCTCCTAGAAGCCAGGGGTGATTTTGAGGTGCTTATTGTATCCAGTGTGTTGTTAACTGTTCTCAGAGCAGAAGATGAGATAAATATTAAGCAGTCTCCAGTTTGATGTAGTGTTGCCATTTTTATATTGTGGGGTCCTGAAGTGGAAAAATATTTGTTTTGTTTCAATGAGACACCAAGATAGATGGGTAAATGCTCCTGTTAGATATTAATTATAGGAATTTGATCATTTTACTTGCTTTGTCTGACTGAGTGTCAAGAATGGAACTTGTATCTCTGAGTCTTCCATCTCTAAGGGTTTTTTTGCACAGATCTAGTGGTTCACTGAAATGAAGTGCAAGTTTGGGAAAAGTAGTTCAGTGCATTTTATACTAGTGTCAGTAAAACTGCACAAAGGAAATGCGTGCTCAGTAAGGTTTATGAGAGTTCCAGAGTCTTCTTTGCATTCACACTGATGCTGAACACTTTCAGAGCTCCATGCTTCCCCTTTCTAAAAGCTGAATACCCGCTACAGGTATTGCCAGCTTGCAGGCAGAGACTGGGACCACATTTGGAAAGGAAGGGTTATTCACAATTAAATAACTGGATGAATTCAAGGAAAAACAAAACAAACCCCCTAAGCAATTATATTCCCTAGTCTCAGAGAAGCCTAATTGAACTCAAAGGCTAGAACCATACCAGTAAATCAAAAAGTGCTGTAACTTGGGCACAGGAAGTGGATGGGAAATTGTGCAGTTCTTAGAATTGTCCCTGGTCCAGTTTTAGCTCAGCCAATTAAGAGCCATTCAGTCACTTCCCAGAAATACTTTAGGAATCAGCATGGGCCATGGACCATTTGTAACAGGCCATTTACGTGGTGCCACCCTGTTTGGACAACTGAGAGAGTCTGATCATGAGTGGAACAAGCACGGCCAGAGGGAGAGTCCTGGTGCTCCTCAGTTTATTCATATAACTGAAACTGAATCAGCTTAAGTGCTTCTTAGATTTGTTATAATTTCTTTTTAAGTTTCTTCCTGCCTACAAAGCAAGATGATCTGTGCTTAATGTTCCATTCATAAATTTTTAGCTCTGAAAGATTAATGATGTATAATGTAGAGATCTTTTTAAGTTTGAGAGCTTCTGGCATACAAGAAAGAAGTGGAAGTTGTACATTTGGCAAAATAGATGTTGGAATTTCATGAAAAGAAAAATCTCTGTAAATCATTTTAGTCTATGTTTTCTGGTCATTTGGTTGTCATGTAAATAAATGAAAGGACACATAGCAAAAAGCCCAAAAACTTGTAAAAAACTCCTAATTTCTCTTCTAACCCCTGGTGAAGGAAGAAGTTTGTAGGAAGATGGAAAAATTCTTTCTCTATTTATACATCTGCCCTGAGCAGATGTTAGTAAAGTACTTGTATATGATATAGCCATTGCCCTGAAAAATATTTTGAACTTTTTATTGCCCTGCTGTCTATTCGAAGAACTACAGACAACTAACATTGTAACTCACCTGTAAAGAGTGAGTTATATTACAACTTACTTGCTCTGAAAATTCCTTTTGGCTCAAGTGAAAGCACAGAGGGCAAACAAAGTTATGAAATGTGTATGCAAGGTGTGAGAGGAGATGGTGATACTTGGGTATAATTTATGGTCCTGGTCCTTCAGGGTAGTCGGTGCAGTCTGACCTGTGCTCACCATCTCACTGATTCGAGTGGGATTACAAATAAATATCAGGGCCAGGTCAGACTGATTTGCCCCAAATAGTGTCAACAAATAAATCATAGATTCTTATTTTTAAATAAATAGAAAGCCCAAAATGTAATTATTGTTGTGGGTCCCTTTCAATTCAAAATATTCTGTGACTCAGATTTTAAGACTTGAACATTTGAGAGCTAAAATATTTGACAGTGTAGTCACTATTTTAAACTTAATTTCTATTGTAAAAGTTGATAAATATTTTTGCTGTTAAAATCCTTTCAGCTGTGTGATCACTGAGTCCATTAAAGAAGCAGAAAATATCACGTTTTGTCGAGCATCAAGAACCTTTTATAGGTATTTAAATAGGTGAAGCATTCAGGGGGAAATATATAAGTTGTAAGATTTTTCAAGAGAATGAGGCACAGACTTCCTAATAAAAATATGACAATTGAGAGACCCAAAGCACCATTTATGATGAAAATTGTAATATTTTAATTTCAAATAACTAACTGGCAATCTCAGAGATAGCATACAGAGGAGAAAGCTGTGTTTACCTTTCTAAGAAGGACATTGTCTTGAATATGGGAAACTACAGATGGGGAAAGCAGTATATAGTATTTATTTTTATAGGAAAAATACCCCAGGGCTTTTCAACCCCTTTTGTTATTCTTAATTAAAGAGTAATTTTTAAAGGAATTTTTTAAAAACAAAGCAGTGTCATTTTTAACCCACCTCACACTCGTTAAACTAATTCGAATTAGATATTAGAGGGAAATCCCTCCCTGGGAGGGTGGGCAGGCCCTGGCACAGGGTGCCCAGAGCAGCTGTGGCTGCCCCTGGATCCCTGGGAGTGTCCAAGGGCAGGTTGGATGGGGCTTGGAGCACCCTGGGCTGGTGGAAGGTGTCCCATGGCAGGGGTGGGACGAGATGTTCTTTAGGGTCCCTTCCAGAAGCCATTCCAGGACCCCTGAACCCTCGTGCCATGTGGGGTGGGCAGCACACGGCCACAGCTAATCCCAGCTGGAAGGCTGAGCCAGAAGCACCCCGTTCTCTAAGAGCATTCCTGTCTCCTGAGTCCTGAAAGCATGTTTTGCAAAATTGCTCCACCTCGGAAAATCTTTGCTCAAATGGGGATTACACCCTAAAAAAGGGATATCTGGTGTGTTAATATCAAATCCAATTTTTCAAGCTTAAATGGTTTGTAACGAAGCTAAGAGTAATACAGAGGGACAAATAAAAGAAAATGTGTGTGACTCATCCTGCCTGTTAAAAAAGTCTCCTGCCTGTATACAAACTTTGAACAGTAGAACCAATTAACTTAGTTGCCTATGGATATGTGTTTTTGGAATTTTTCATTTGAATTTTCTGATATGTTTTACAAGGTGAGGTCAATCTCTCCATGGTGGCACCAACAACAATTTTGGCACACTGTGTTAAAACTCCTCTACAATGTAGTCAGTTCTGGCTGGAAAAAGCCAATGTTTTCCCAAGCTCTTGGGATGAAGAGAAAGAGACCAACAAAGACACAATAGGAAACAGTGTATATTATAAGACTTGTTTCTTTAGAATTACATTATCAACTGAAAAATTAGCTTTTAAATGTGCATTATTTGAATCAATCTGTTAAACAAATATTGATATTTTATAGTATCTTTCAAAATTTGACGTATTCCACATACTTTAGGGATGTGCTGGCCAAATTTAGGAGCCACTGAAATATGGAACTTCTTGGAAGGACCTTTCAGAATGAGGCTGTATCTTCATATTTTACTGCAGGGAACCGGAAGCACCAGAAATCCCATAGGGAAATATGTTCTCTTTTGGTAAATTAATCATGGCTTCCAGAACAGAAGGCCCAGAAAAGCATCTAAACATTCCCAGTTCAGCCTTAACTCCTTTGTCAATCCTTTGAATTCCCTCCCTCTGTATCTGAACCACCAACTGCTATTCAAAATGGTTTCAAATCATAAATTCATATAGCCTGAAACTTTTCCAAGAGAATAAAAAAGCAGTTTGTGGCCTCTGGGAGAGTAAATTCCAGGGTTAATTTATAACTAAAGCAAATGTATCTATAAAAAGAAGAAAAGGTCCATAAGAAATATGTTAACAAATGACAAGAAAAAAGAAGCTTGATAAAAGATATCAGAACTTGTTTGGCACCAGTGATTTTATGACTGAGGAATTCAATTATAGGTGTGTTGGGAGTACCAAATCACAATTCTTTAAATTACTAATGGGAGACAAAGCTCTTTATCAGGGTCTGAATGTGTTCACATGAAATGTTCAGTCCTGCCCTCTGTAAATAAACTTTTAGTGCTTACACTATGCATCTGCACGAGAGTCTGTGTCACCACGGGAGAAAAGGATACAATTTCTGTTGAATCACTTTTCAAACACGCCTTCTGATACATTTTTATTAGAACTGATGTTAGGCAATATATTTCCTCCCATAAGTTTGTGGTGCTCCCGTAAGTTTGTATGTTCTTTCAGCTTGTAATTTTTCCCCTCTGTATTATTAACATTTTTCTAGACTTGTGGTAGATTTGTCTGCAGGAAAGCTCAGTGTATATGACATCAGTGTACTCTGCAGCGATAGCAGTAAGTCATATCACCTTGGATTTGTTTACTCCTGGGTGAGATACAGAAGTGTCATAGAGGTCTTGAACTGCTGATGTAGATAATGACTTTGTACTTGCCCAGGAGAGACAGATTAGCCTCAGATCAATTGCAAATTAACTCCTACAGGCTGCCCATGTCCTAAAACGATTTGAAGGCTGTCTGCTACTTACTGTTAGAGCAGTAAACCCGTATCTCTTGTCAGCCATTGAAAGAGGAAGGGCTGTTTCTGGAAATGCAAATTTAACTGATGGGGAGATCCCCCTGTTAACAGCTGTTGCAGGAAAATTGAAAGGAGCACCTTTTGTTTGCATGGCTGAATTACAGCAGACAATGTGCATCACTCCCTGAAAGCTGCAGACAGCGCAGCTCGTAAAGCTGGCGGAAGCTGATTTAAGAATCCTTTGAATCTTGGCATGGTTTTGTTGGACGTGTCATTGCTATGACCTTCAAATATGATCATGGTGAATTTATAATAAACTATTCACTTTATATTATCATGTAGCATCCTTGAATGAATAAGCACTATGCCTACCCAAACTACCAAATCAGCAGGGTACTTATATGAAAAGTTTAACAAGAAGTAATTCCTTTTACTTCATTGTCAGTTCCTTTTCTTCTTTTGGTATCTGTAGTTGAGCAAAAATGTTGTTTGCATAGCAAAGGCTTATTGCATGAAAACTTTACCCTGAGTATCCAAAAAAGAAAATATTTAATTCCTTTTGGTGATATCTTCATTGACCAACTGATTTTACTTTTAGAGAGAAAATTATTCTCTTCTAAATAAAAACTTATTAACAGCTGTTAGTTTTGACCATCTTGAGCTCTTGAAGATTTTAAAATATAAGCAATATCATTCAACTTCTACCTATTAGCTAATTACCTTTGTGAGCTTCTTTGGGAGAGACTTAGTCATAAAGACTAAGAAGTGTTGGCATATCGCTGCTTTAAACTGTTAAAAGTGTTTACTGTATTCAAGTATTTAAACACTGTGATTGGTAATTGATAATCAGCCCATATCACAAAAACAGGAGAATAGTTTAGAGCAAGAGGCTTCTTTAGCTGCTCTGACTTAGCCTCAGGAGCAACCTCTCTTACTGCCCACCAAGGAACCTGAGTTACTATCCTTCTTAGCCATTTTCAATACCTCCTGCATAGGTAGATTTTGAGAACCCATTTTTCAACCTCCTGCTTTTAAATCAGGTCCCTGAGATCCCATGAAAAATGACACTAATCTCACAAGCGTGGAAATGCTGAAGTGTGTGAATTTGAGAGTCAATATCTATATTATGAAGAAGAAAAGGAGTGCTGTAGAGGCAGTAATTGCTCACTCGAAGGAATGGGAACGTATTCCAGAAAGAAGCTGTTATCTCACAGCCAGTGCTACCCTGGTGCTCTGAATGCAAGGAGTCCATGGGCCTTAAAATTCCTCAAAGCCTACTCTGAGATGGCCTTTAAAAAAGGAAAGCTAAAGGATTCAGGGAAATACCTTTGTTATGTTCCTGGGGTGTTTTTGGTTAACATTCCGCATGACTTTCCTCTCAACCTCTAGGAATGCCTTGGATGTCTGTCAAGACCACAAAGCTGTCTGTACTGTAGAAATGTATGAAAATTCTCTATACGGAGTTGCCATTTCTCTTTTCCTTATCTGTGAAGGAAACACAGCAACTCCCACTGGGGAAATTTCATCTTAACTTGATCTTAAAATAAAAAATCGAGGGAAAGGTCATATCCTAATAAGCTGTGCAAATCTAAATTCCCAGGGAGCTTCAAAATGACATTGTATGACTAGGGCATTAACAATTTTCCAACAATGTATTTTTGAACTGCTTGCAGCAGTGGTTTTAACATCCGAGAGCAAATAGTAAAACTAAGACACAACTGGCAAGACCCAAGACGCAGCTGAGCGCTGTCATTCACAGCACACAACCCATTGATAATCCTGGGGCTTTGGATCTGACAAGCATAATGGAATTGGCAACTTTTTCTGCTTTCATGGAGATGTAAATCTTGGGAGGAAGCTATTTGTTGCTCAGTTTATGTATTATTGTGATCTCAGTATCAGTAGTTTGTACGTTTTAGCTAACCTAGGACTACAGAGCAGTGATTTCCTCAGAACATGCCTACTTAGTGTAGTGTGTTTGTGTTGGTAGAGATTTTGAGTTTGTTATGTTCAGATATTGACCAAGAGGTCTGGCATTCCTGTTCAAAACCCATGCTGCCATTGTTGTCCTGCAAAAGGTAAATTAAATAAAGTGATGGAAATTTTACCATCAGTTTTAAAAGAGCCAGTATGTCCCCAAATTATCATGTCTGACTCAGTGACCATATACATGCAGAGCTGTAAAAAATATTTCATACTTCCAAAATAAATCAAGTCCAGTATCAGTTAACATCTGAAACAGTTTAGGAATTTGATTTAGACCACTGTTTCATTGCATTAGTTTTACACAGCATTTCACAGCAGTTTTACCAGCCCACCCTTTGTGTTGGGAAGGTGTGTCATAGATGAACCCTGTCTTCTTGGAGCTCAATGAATATGAGATTCTGCTTTTGCAAATAGTTTGGTGTTTAACCCATTTTGTGATGCTCTGTTGGTAGTTGAAAGTGGAGGTGAGAGATCGAATCCAGGCTCTGAATTTGCAATCTCTGCCGGTTTGGGTGGGCAAAATGCAATTAGATTATAGTTGTGCTTCTTTTCATCCTCGTCCGATCCCTCTACACCAAGTATGTCACTGTTGGCAGTGGATCACCTAAGCTGCTGCAAAATAATATCTTCGTTTGTAGAGCGTAGCAACAAGGTTTAAAAGAGATGTTCACCCCTTTGTTATGCAGGGGACAGATGTGTAGGGTGTGGGGAGCAGGTGGCTGCTGAAGAGCCCTTGTGATCTTTTGGATTAGGGGTGATTCAAAGGATTTCAGTGGGAGTTTTGCATAGTAAGTGTCTTATCCTGATATTCAGCACTGCATTGCACTGGTCACAATCCAGATGTCCCTTCGGAATTTATTCTTTTTTTTTATTTATTATAATCTCAATAGTATTTTAATACGGCTCTGTTAAAATTCTTTTAAAATCCTTTCAAATAAAGCTGAATCTTTGAAGAGCTTGACCATCTTGTGATCATGCTTCAAAATCAGGATCTAGAAATTTGCAACTACTGATACTTGTTCACCAATTAGAAAAAATTAGAACAGTAAAAAGTGCCAGTAGCTTGTCCTCAGTATCTCTCAGAGCCACATGTTGTTTAATTTTTCACACGCCTGCTTGAGGGGTTACAGAAAGTCACAGCAATGACTTTTAGTTCCTCACACTAAACTTGCTTGCCTAGAAAAGGAATCTCCTTAAAAGAACAATGGGGTCTGACAATAATAATTTATTGCACGGTTCACTGTTGGTATTCTGGTCCAATGGAAGATAAATAGCTGCTTTTAAAATAAACCAATCAAGTTATCAAGTGTCCCAGAGTATTGCAGTGTATGATTTCTGCTTTGTATGTAAAGATGACACATGTATTTAGATTAAAGCAGCATAGTTGCACATAATTATTCAAAATAATGATTTTCAGCAAGTTTTAATGCTTTTCACTGTAATAACTTATTCCACAAATGCTCTAGAAAAAAATACAAGAAGTTAGTTATAGATGTAAGTATTTAACTGCACATTTTTGTCTTGAATTGTGGTGTATTCCTCTGTTTATCCCAACCTGGAACTGAGTGATTTGCTATTAGCTGTCCTCTTAGATTACTTGCAGAACAAATTCTTATGGTATTTTAAATATAGAAAAAAAAACAAGACAATGGCAAGAACACATGACAGAGAAGGGAACTGAAATTTTCTCAGTCTCTTTCTTCCCCTCTTTTTAATGCTGTTAAAATTTAACGTAGCTGCTTTGCTTGTCCCACTATTGTTAATGTTGCATAACCCTATAATTATTAATCTTACTGAAACAGTGTTAGAACTTGATTATACACTTTTCTCCTCAACTGAAAGCAGCAAATGCTGTCAAAGACAGAAATGGGATGGCAGTGCAGTTTTTTAATGAAAGCAGGCAAGTCTACATGAACTGAGGTCTCCAATCCCAAATCCAGAGGCACAGAAGTGACTGCGGTACACCAGGATTTTCTAGGTTAGAGCTCATAGACACTTCCTGCTCTTCACAATACTTGTGTGCAAAATTCAAGGTGCAATCAGAGTCTTTACTAATTTGGTCAAGCACTGGTAGATTCTTTACAGATGGAAACACATTTACAAAAATAGCTGTTCAGGATTAGCTATTAAAATAGCAGAATTATGAAATTGCACATAAATAACTTTCTCCTAACAGTAGATTTTTCTTAGCTGTGGATGCTCCACATTCTGTTTGTGTCCTAAAATGACGTCATTTTAACTGTCAAACATTTATTGTCAAAAATAGCAACACCAGTTTCCATCTTCCTTTAATAGGATGGTTTGTACAGTTATATAGTCGCTGTGAGACCAAAACTCTGCTGACTTGGAGTGTCAAAGTGTGTTATGGTGTGAGACATTCTGTGTGTGGGCACTCTTGGCTAAAGAGCACCAGGACTACCACCTGAAGAATAACATCAAACACAAATTTTTACATGTTTAGTTTATTGCAGAGGCAAAGAACTGTAGCCATGGGATGCTTAAGGAGTGCTGTTTATTGCCAGACATAAGTTTGCTTGAATAAAAACATACCCTGCTTTTTGGATGAGTGATGCTCACAGGAGTGATGTACAATTCACATGAAGGAACAGGTGACTTGTGTAAAATAATTTTACGTACCTTGGCAGGTAAAAATGTTTATTCCTTCATGGGGAAAGCAAGGCAATTTCAATGGATGACTTGGAAAAACTTTAACTGCAAAATAGAAAGGTTGACGAAAGTAGGGCCAAGTCATAGCAGACATATTCTTGGGATATTAAATACCATAGAGGAAGAATAACCCAAGAGAAAGTAAGATCAAAGACATTTCTACCTTTAGTTTTCAGACACATCGTAAAATCCAAACCTCACTAGATCTCTTATTAGAAAATACAGGAGGTTTATGTACCACTAATAAAGTCAGGACTTAGAGATTTTTACGTTAATGTATCATTATGCAGGTCGTATTTAAGTGCTTTTTGAAGAGCGTTAATGATTTTGAAATTAAATAGAAGATGAAATCATGTTCTTTCCCCACAAATATTTTGTCTCTTTTTTCATATAAAAGGGCTGCAGGGAAAATATTAATCTTTTCCTTCAGGTTCAGACAGCACTTTCCCATTGTGTTTTTACTAAGTTACTTCTATGTTTTTAAGAGAATGGTATCTTGGGGCATTTTCCCTTGAAAAGTACATTTGGAAAAGAATTCAGTATCTCCGTCAAAATCTGTGCTGCTTACAAAGACTCGTGTCAGATTCTCAGTGACATGTGTGATGGGGGAGCCTTTTCTAGGAAAACTGTGAGGGATGGGGGACAGGAGGATTCAATAACCTTGTGTTACTGCATGTGCCCTTTTAAATTATCATATAATGTGGTGCTGATAGTCCTTTAATGGGGGGCATGTGTTGGGGTATTTTCTTTTTGAGTGGTAGAGGGAGTTTTGCTTATTAGTATGAGATGGTAGGAATGACATAACTGAAAATGCTTTGATTTGTCTGATGTATAAACTGACATCCAGGACTACTTAGAGTTTATTAGGGAAGGTCTTACCCCATAAACTTACAATTATAACCCATTTTATTTAGTTTAAAACTCAAGATAATACAGTTCTGTTCTAGGGCTTTCTGGTATCCTTTATTGCACAGTAACTCAGATCTTGGGTGCTGCATCTGAGGCTGTGTTGGTTTTATTTTTCCTCTGTTCAGTACTTACTATAGTTTTAAGCATCAGTCTGCAAGAAGTATTTTTGAAGTATGTAAAACAGAAAAATCCCAACGAAATTCCTATATTTTTTGTTGAAAGTAAGAAATTTCTCAGGTTGCTATTATTTAGTCATACACAGACTTTAAAATTAATGTCTTATATCGAGCTCTTGCAGAGATTTTCTTCAGAAAGTTTTCACCCACTTTCCTTCTGGAATAAAATACTGAGCACAATATTATATTGTGTTGTATTTTATGCTGACCCCAAAAAACAAGAATAAGGAAGATTCTCTTGATGCTTATAGCCCAGTAGGAGATTCAGAAGTGAAACTGTTCAAGGTAACTTAAATTTAGAGCACAGATCAACATTAATTTGCTGGTGTTCATTAAATACTTCTCATAGTGTTGCAATTGCAGTTAGAAAAGCCACTGTGCTTGTGGCCTGAGCCCACACTCCCTGTGCAGGCAGCCTGAAGTCACCTGGATGGGATAGTTTGAGAGCTGCCTGGAAAAATTAATATTTAGAGAGATGGAGTTCATGAGATGCAAAGAACACTGATCTAAATATGTGATAAGCATCTGACACTATTGAGAACAATAATTATCGAATCACATGTGAAAACATGTCAACATGTTTTAGCTGGGAATTTTTTGGAGGGTCAAAAGTACAGCAGTCAGATGACAAGAGATTGCTCTGGTGCTGAAAAGTGGCTGAGCAGGTTGTGTGCTTTGCAGTTCGTACAGTTGAGATGGTGAATTTTTCTTTGCTCATTTAAAAGATGAAAGAGATACATTTGTGCAACAGATGATAGGTGTACAAAAGTTCATGTGCCTTTATTATTAAATTATTTAGCTGAGTGCTCTGGCTGTGAGCTGGTAGGAAGCTGCTGTTGCATATAATCAAATTGGGGTACTCATCTTTCTGTTGCCTGGTGTTTACCTTGTCAGAGTAACAGCAAATAGTGGGGTGCAGAGCAGTGTCCTTCAGCTCTGCACTGGGCTCAGAAAGGTCTGCTAGGAGAATTTCATCAGCTAATGAAAAGACCCTTCCATAAATAAAATTTAAATAATGTAATATAATTTAATTTTTTTTAAAGTGTAAATAACTGCATTTCCCACAAAAGCTGGACATGTTTTTGTGCTATTAATTCAGGAGGCATTTAAAAGAGAAAAATGCTAAATGTTAAGCCCTCTTTGGTACTATTTATCTACTTTCTCAAGCTTTGATGTGTTTGAATTATCCTGACATCACAGAGTTTAGTGGGCTGTACACACACACAGAGTATTGTACATGGCATGTATCAAAAATTATATCTAGTTACATATAAGAAAGTGTGTTTTACTGCTATACTGAGATATTCTCTGTGTTTAATGCACAAACAGTGCTAAGCATGTTTATGTTAATGAATGAGTTTTGCAACGTGGTGCTTTTTAACTTTTACAACTTGATGATTGTCCAACAGAATAAAATATTTTGCCAAAATACAGCACTCAGTCAATCATGTGGGCCCTGCATACGGTCTTACCATATCCAAATGAATTTTACATTTTTAGTATTTTGAAGATGACAGCTTTGGGATGAAAACTACTCATCCCAATTTGAGAGAAGCATTTTTATGGATAATATTTTCAATGTGCTTCACTGCCAGGAAAAACTTTAAAAGTGGGATTTAATTCAAGGAATGAGTTTAAACTCATGTGGCATTTTTTACTCCTCCTCCTCTTCCTGTGGGAGTATTCAGTATTCCACCATGGCAGGGAACTGCCTTTAGGATATTAACCAGTATATTTTATCATATTACAGTTGTGTGCCTTATTAGCTCATCTCTTGGAAACAATACTTAAGTTTGCTGTCTTGTGAACATTAAAAAGCACTGACATGACAAAGGAAGGAAAGGAAAAAATCACAGGCTTTTTACCAACAGTGTTCTGCACCCGTAGTCTCTACTACTACAGAGTGGATTGAGAAAGCCTCATGTGGTTATTTAAGTATTAAAGTTATAAAACTTCTTCAGTATTAGTATCAAATTTATTGTACCTGCCATGTTTTAGAAGGAAAATATGAACTGGATATAATGCATATAACAAACAACATTTGCTATTACAGTTATTAACATTTCAAGAAGAAACACAAACTTTGTATTCAGATCTGAATTCCAGAAAGGAGTACAACTGTTCTAAAATTTCTTATTAAATTGGCACCATAGTTGATAATTACGGGCTAAGCACCATTTCCAAAGAATGGAGTCTATTATTAGTATATTAAAGTACCTTAAGAGACATGGTGATAATGACCTAATGAAACCAGATAAGCAGTGGAGCATAAGATTGTCTTGTCAATAGTTGCAGTGCTTACACATCTCGTGTATGTTTTGCCACACTACCTGCAGAAATCTCTGACAATCTCACAAGGGCTCATGTAGCCAAAGAGGAACTGGCAAATTTTCATGTAACACACCATGTGTGAGCGCAGCATATACTTATTAAATAGCTTTTCTCCTGTCCTTGAATTCAGAGCAGCTTGAGACAGCACTGTTTGCTGTGGGAACACACAGCAGGGCTGGCTGAGCAGGGCCACTGGAGCTCCATGGCACTGTGAGCTCATTGCATTCACTCTGGCCACAGGGATTGGTGAGAAAAAGGAATTTGACACAGGACATATGGCTTTTGATGAGAACTTAATTTCCTATGGATCTCTATTACAACATACATTGATTTATTTGTGTGCATACACGTGTGTGATATGTAATTTAATAATAATTATGTATCTTCCTTAGCCAGGAACTGAGTTTTTAAAAATACTTAACTTCAAGCAGGTGTTTAAATACCTTTAGCACTAATGCACTATTCAAAATAAAGCACATGAATGTTTTGTTTAACTGTGGCCTAACCACTGAATTTCTGTTGAAGCTGTAAAACTTCCTATTGACTTCAGAGAGAGTTTGACCTCCGAAAGCACGGTCACAAGTTGTGCATAAGCCTGCATATGAAACTTCTGAATGGGTCATTTGCTCTTATAATACTTTTAATGGCAAATAGGACATTTTTTAATTGCATGACTTTCCTGTTGCTGGTAAAACTTTTGCTGGACCCCAGAATACAAAGCCTGCCCAGTATAATGAATGCCAGTTATAAAAGGTGTGTTGAGATTTGGAGCCAAACACAGTCCTGAGAATGTTAACGCTCTTGTCAACTGAATTGTGCTGTGTTGTTGTAGTTGATAAAGCTTTGCTATCTTGTGTGCCACACAGCACTTTTGGTATATTTTAGACTCAATTACTTCCTTCAGTGTTAGGAGGCACCTCCACGCCAAGAGCAGCCTCAGCTGTCCTGCTCTGCCAAAGGGGGCAAAGGGCTCTCCCAAGAACCCAACTTGTGCTGATTACAAAATCCACCGTGATTCATTGCTATCTATCAGTATCCTATTTTAAATCACAATGATTCATAGAGAGTAACGCCTACATTTTATATAATGAAGTCGTTTTACAATACTGCCAGCGCAAGTTGGAGACACACTGTTTGATTCTGGTTTCCTCAAATCCCTCACAACCAACATGATCCAGGTTTAAGTTCGACTAAGGCAACTAGGCATATTGTAAATGCAAATATATGGTCTTTGCCCCCTAAAGTTCTGGAGAGGTTTATCCTGGGTTTATCTTACCAATCAGATTATATCTTATTTTTCAGATTTTTATGCTTCTTGGGGTGGTTTTCTTTTAGTTCAAAGAAACGAAATAACAATCATTTCTATTTGAAAGAGTGGGAGGTATTTTAAAGACATTTTTCAGCAAGAAGCACTTGATGGTCTTTCATCAGGATTAATTTTAGTCTTAGTACATGGTGCCTCACAAAGCATGATTGCAGCTGCCTGTAACTAGAAAAGTGCAGCTTTTCTGCTCAAATATTTCTAAGAACAATATGAGGATCCTTTCCCACAAACTTTGAATTCGAACTTAACAAAGCAGAAATTACCTCCTCAGCTCAGTGTTCTGCCAGTCCTGTGGCAGTAGCAGAACACTTATTTCTCTTGTAGTCAGACTTTACCACTGGAAGCTCAACACCTTCCACTGGTGTCACTTCCAGGATTCTGTAGTTATGCTCTCCATGATTTTGAAGTGCTCTTGCCCTTAAATCTGAGCTATTTGTCTATGAGCTTTTCAGATACATAAAACAGTATTTCTTAGACAGAAATTTTCCGTGGTCCAGTTTTCTCCATTTCTGTTTAAGCTATCTGAGTACAGCCTTGCAATCAGTTCTTTATATCCTGAAACAACTTTAAGTTTCATCAATATCTATCCAGTATCAGAATGCAACAAACCCTCTATTAACTACTTAAAATAGGATGGTGTAATTCGTAGCATATCTGAGTAGCCTGTGGCATTCTGAGCTTGTCTCTTATTTGCATTTTTATTTACAATGGTTTATGTTGCTGCTATTTCAAAGAAGAACCCAGGCCACTTACCATTTTGTGTGAGTTACACAGGCATAATATAGAAGATATACTTAAAATTAAACAACCCTATTATTCCCTGAATGGGCTTTTCCCTCCCTGTTTCTATTAACAGCTACCTCTTATATATTGCAGTAAATTTTACGGACTGTGCTTTTAGTGAACACAGCTTGTAGTTATAATTCAGTTTTAGGAATAAAATACATTTCCTACTGATTTATGAGGTGCCTTTTTACTTTGGCCTCTTCAAGTGTTTGGGTTTATACAGTTTCTCCTGATGTTTTATTGTGCAGCCTTGCTGGCAGGATGAGTGGGTTGAATCCTGCCTTGCTGTTTATTTGGCTTTTTGAAGGATGCAGGTGTCACTGGTCTCTGCAGCCCTTGCACAGTGCACACCTGGATTTCTCAGCCACCCAGCCCTCAGCCCTCCTCCATGGTTAGGGTTGTGGAGATGGACACAAATGTGCATCTGGTGGTGCTGTTTCAAGCTCCTTCTGGGAGTACCTGGTTGGTTGTGACCCTTTTAACACTCCCCTCAGCCCCAGCTTGCTGCTTCTCTTTCTGCTCTCAGAATTTTGGCCCTGTGCTGGTTCTGCAGGTTGATACAGGGGATGGAGAAGGAGACTTTCCTAAGCTCATACCCCTCCTACTTGGTGATTAACCCTTAAGGTGTGCCCTTGGCTGCACCCTGGTACAGCCCTCCTCCTCCTCCTCCTTCTCCTCCTCCTCCTCCCCTTCTTTCTCCTCCTTCTCTGCTTAAAGAGCTGGCAAACCTGTTTGGTCCAGAACCACTACTCTTGTTTTATATGGAACGTTTATTCCCATTCTTTCAAAAGCATATTCTCTATGTGGCATCTTTTTAGTATTTTCAGGTGTCTTTCCTAGTGGAAATGTTGATTTTTTGGCCATTTCCAGGTGGCCTGAGGGTTGAACCTGAGGAACAGAGAAGAAAATGTCATCTCTTACCTTGATGTGCTTGGAGTCAGCGGTGCTTTTAATGCCATCTCTGTTAAGAGATGACATTATCAGTCATCTGTGACTTACTGCTTTCCTAAGTCACTCGCTATTGTGGAGCGGATTTTGGCACTCAACATTTGATAGAGACACTGGGGGTTTTCTTTATTTTTACAGCTAAATTAAGAGGCAGAGAGCTTTAGTTTAGAGTTCTCTAATTGAAACAAATCCACAGAATTTTGATTCTTTTGTTTTGCAGTGAGCTGAATTTTAATTCCTGTAAATATTTTTTATAAATTCATGCTTGAAAAGAAAAGTAGCAGGTCTAGTGAGACAGTGGTACCCAGAGGAGAGTGAATGCAGAAGTGCTCTTGTTCCTGCCACAATACACAGTCCTGGCTGGACGTGCTGGGAGGCAACACTGAGGCTTTAAAAACCATTTGAATTTACAATACAAAAAATTGTCAATACTTACCCTATCAGTTGTCTAAGTAATCCTGGGCCCTTTTCCCACAATCATAGTGATTGCTAATGTGTAATTTTCCTGGAAAATGACTGCTTTGTGTAACTATTTTAAGTCATACCAATGTATTGCTGTTCAGTGTTTATTCATCATCACATAATTGAAACAATTTATGCCCTGAATTACAACAATGTTTTAATTATGTGCATGGATAAAAAGAAAAAATTTCTTTATATATCTTCTTCTTTTATAACAATAAAAATTCTGTAGTGGAAGTTTTAAAGCAAACCTTTATATGGTTTTTGCTGTTACTTTGCTTTTGTTGCTGCAGTTGGAAGCGTTCTGATTTTGTCAAATACAGAACTGGGGGTATCAGCCAACAAGGCTCTTTTTGTGTCCTTTTTTTGCTTGTTTGTTTGTTTAGAAACATCACTGATTGTGTCAGTGGAGTTCTTGGAAAGAGGTTTTCTAGTTACGTTGTGCTCCCTCTGCTGACTCTGCAGCCACAGGACACGGAGGGATGCGGGTCTTGCCGCGGGAGGATATTTAGGAACCTGCAGGCCAGGAGTGTATTAAACTACTGTGGGCAAGAGCTCTGAGTCATTGTCTGAAATACAGAGAAGATTCACACACTTTGATTTATGCAAAGCAAAATTGTCTTTATTTCCTGCAAATGTTGTCCATTACAATGGCAGATGCTGTGAATGAAAATTACATATTTCACTACTGAAGAAGGGATCTCCTGATGACTTAAAGCTTCCTTGTACTCAGACATAATCAGGAATATTAAAGATTTGTGGAGTAGTACAACCCTTGCTGAAGAAGCGTGATGTTTTAATGGCAGCACAGAGAATGGGAGGGAGTGGGGGGGAAGGTGATGTTATTTCTTTGGACAAGCAGAGAACTGAGAGAAAAGTTGCCTCTTATTTTTTGCCAGGAAAAAGTAAACGTAGTAAGAGGGTGCAATTTTCTCTAAATAGCCCCAAGTTCAATTAATAGGACCAAATGATACCATTTTTCCAAGTGTTACTGGGGTTGCTGACCAGCTCCACCTTCCAGAGACAGCAGTCCATCACCTTCTGAACACAGTGGATCCCCAGACCCTCTGCCCCACATTTAAGACCCGAAAACAGCATTGATGAGATTGTTGGCTTGAACTACTTGACCATTGCTACAGAGAATTTCTGTGTCAGAGGCAAGGAAAGAACTGAGTTATTGGAAGGGCAATGCAATGGTGTTATCACAAGACTGTCCATTCTCCTTTTTGTAGTCCTTTTCCAGCGTTCTCTTCTAAAACATCAATGAAGGTCATTAATTCAGTGAGTGTGGTGCCATCACTTAGGGTAGATGCATTTTTGCAAGGCACACATAAAACATTTTATTGCTCCTTCTAAGTAGATAAATAATTTGAATATACAGGGATATCGGCTGCCCCCTTACCATATTTAAATTTTTATTAAAAGCCAGGAATGACTCTGTGATCTTAGCCAACTTATGTAGAACATCATTTCAGAGAGGTCTGAGCTGGCCCTGATTATTTTGCAGAAGTCCCATTAAGTTCTGCAGCACTTGCTTATGAGTTTACTTGACAAACTGACACATTTATACATGAGAAGAAATTCAAATTATTCCATTAAATATGTTTTATTTAAGGAAAAACAACAACAGAATTTACATCAAATATATATTTGTCCATATTTGTACCTACCCATCTCATGTAATTATATCATTGCCTTGAATTTAATAATGTTTCAAGCTGAGAGGCTTTATCTATTTATTTTTTTCACCTGATTTTCTGTAACTCCTGTGAGGTTAGGATGTTCTGGTTGCTTCATTAAATACCTCTAGGGTCATATTTTGGTAGTTTTGTCTGGAAAGAGGGTGTCCAGAATGTAGTGTAACAAGCCTTTCCGGTTAACTGAGCACAGGTAGTGTTTATGGTAAAGAGGAGCTCATGATCCAAGATGTTTTTCATAGCATAGTAATCTCTTATTTTATATTTTATATTTTCCTAATATGAAAAATGCAGTGAATAACTGTCTTAGGAATTGGAAATCAATTCAGGTTCAGACTGCTAGAGAATGAAGTGACTTAATGATATGTTATTTCTCCTAATCAGCACCATAATAATGAACTGTGGGCTGTCCCTGCGGGTCACAGTCAGTACAGACATGCATCAGATGAGTCCACGTGCCTTCTTGCCCTTCCTTGCACGTACCACTCAGCAGTTGGCTACATGAGATTAAATACAAGTAAAGGAGTTACAACAACTAGTTTCGTATCTGGGTGTTAAGTGTTATCTCAACAGCATTATCTCTTTTGCTTCTGGTTGTTTTTGGGGTTTAAATGTTAAAGCTCCTTCATCTGACTTGCTGTGAATAAACTCTGTTACTATTGTGCACAGCCTTTAGCTTGCTGAGAATGATTGTTGCACAACCAGATAGATAATTATCTATCACCTGGGTGTCACACAAGCATATGTGAGTTTTATTGAAAGAATCTTGTATTCTGTTGATTGGACCTACCTTGTGTTTTTGGTGCTGGTGGTTCGGGGTTTTTAAAAGCCATGACAAGACTACAATTAGTTGTTTGGGTTTTTTTCAAGAGGGAAATGTTGGCATTTTATGGGGAGGAAAAAAGACAAAATACACAGCAGAAATCAAGTAAAGCTATATGCAAAATAGGAATATTTGTAAACTATTAAACATGGGAGCAGTTTTCACTTTCTGGTTTTCAATAATGCAAGAATAACACTAGCATAGGAAAGGCTTTCTTCATTCTAGTATTTCTAATATAAATCCATCTGGAAAGTGAATTTCATTGTCTCTACTATAATAGCAAATTTTATTAAATTGAGTAAATTATACAAAATTTGATTAAGTCATACGTGAAGATTTGAACTTTAAAACTCTAGTGAAATGCTTTGTGTTTTCAAACCTGAAAAGTCTCATAATGCAGAAATGTTTAGGAACAATATTAAATTGGGATTATTGATGCCTAGCTATTTATTTGTGTAAAGAAATGCTATAATGTGCAGCCTGTTATCCAGAAATAACAAAGCTCCAAAAAGCTGTCTTGTGATTAGTTTGTCCTTTGATATTCTTACAGTACAGAAACTACTGCACTGATATCTTCAAGATGCCTTTAGCAACCTTGAATTTACTGGCACCTTTAAAAACTTGCTGTTAATTGGTATCTCTGTACACCTGGTCACAGTGCTGCCTTCTCTCTTTTTGGTTTTTTTTGTTGTTTTTTTTCTTTTTATCCAAGCAAATATGTGCATGATGAGAAAGTGAAATATTTTAGTCCATTTGTTGTCATGAAATATAGTAAGAAGGTAATCCTTTAGCTCCTCCTTGCACAGACATAGAGCCATAGAAATATAGTCCCGACAGCTGGGAAGGCACAGACTTTCCTTTACTTGATTTTATTTATTTAATTTGCTTTATTTGATTTTACTTTAACAGAAGACTCTGGATATACATACCTGTGTGTATGTGTAGTGTCATCTCTAAGTACCTTTGTGGACATCTGAGATGAAATTATAATACAGACAACAGGAGGGTTTTTAAAAACTAAAAATAGACATTTTTTGTAGTGGAACGATTTAGCAAGGCCTTTTTAGTTGCCTGAAGCTCAGAAGAAGTGATATTAACAGTCATGGGATACTGACCTCTGGAAGGGGTGGAGTTTATAGGCTTCTGGCTGAAGACTTGGAAATGGCTGCTGACTGCAGATTTTATTACCTTAGAGCAGAAATAGGAATAGCATAAAGCGGAATTCCTTTGTGAGTGCAGGAGCTGAGAGGTGCGGCCACAATTCCCTGGGCTCCTCTTCAGTGCAGTCTTGGCATTTGTATGTCCTCCATTCTCAGTATGTACAGTGCATGTCTGATGTGGACAGACATACAGAAAAAAACAATTAGTAAGGTAAAAACAGCATGTATATTCAGTGATTGTTAATGACAAGTTCCTTCTTAATTCTCTGTTTTTGTTTTGCTTCTTCTAAAACTTAATACAAATCTAAAACATCACAGTTGTAGGCAAGAATATTTTTACCATGAAACCACTCTGGCATTATTGGTAGACTTGGCAGAAATAATTTAGCTGTGCTGACTGTGACCCAGAAGATTCCTGCTACGGAATTACTGGGCCCTCTCAGCTCTTGGAGCCTGTGCCCAGCCAGCCAGACCTCTGGACTGCCATGCTTACCTGAGTCTTTCTGAGCTGTAATATCTCTGGTCATAGTGAATTTCTTGCACACACCGTGTTATAATGATCTAGGACTTTCATACATTTAATCATGTTGTACGTCATCAGCTTCTCCAAAACGTCCCAGTCATTGAGTGAGTGAGTGAATGAAGCACAGCCCAGCTTTGACTTGCTGTTCAGCTCACAGTGGTTGCAAACTGCAGCCATGCCTGTTGCCACCCCTCCTGCTCACCTGAGGCAGCAGATGGAAAGCAGACATAACTCTTGATGCCACTTGCCTAAAGCAATATAAGCTGTTTAAGTGTTAGAGTATTTATTTATTTTTATATTTATTAATGATTTGTCTGGTAATTACAAAAATAGGCTTTTAAGGAATCTATTCAATTTTATTGCTTTGTTTGGAATTCAGTGTAAGGAAGACAGTTCCCAGAGCTGATGGCCAGGGGTTTGCCCTTCATGCTCACAGAAAAGTTGGCTGTTTGGAAGATAATATATGACACCAAGGCACTCTGACAACCCATCATGTACCTTCCCCAGATAATTGTCACTTGTAGGTAGAAATTCTCTTCTGTACTTGTAGACAGATCTTGCTTTCATTAAGGACAACATGAGATAATATACCATCCAGAAGCCTTTGGGAGGGCAGGTGGTTGGGAATACAGTAGCATCTCTTTTGTTCCCAGTGCAGTGAGAATGTCTCGTCTGAAATTTAAGAATAAGAAAGGGACCTTGCAGCCTTTGTTGTCAGTGTTCAAGGCAGAAGAATTAAAGGGTTGTGCCGGGAGTCCTAAAAGGTGGAAGAATGATGCTGACTGTCCTGAGGAAAGATTAAGAGAACTGCAAGCATTCCTGGCCACTGCTGCCTTGGCACTGCAGGAGGAAGGCACTGCTTCACTGAGCGGCGTTCTGCCAAAGCAAAGGATGAGCTCCAAGTTACAGAGCAGGTCCTTCCATGGTATTGATTTTGCGACAGCAGTTCTGGCAGTGGGACAGAGGAGCTTTGATTCAAAACAGATCAAAGCAAAGTTTCTGTTATCTAGAGGTTAAAGGCTACTTACTTGATTGAGTCTGAAGTCCAAACTAAACAGCCAAAGTGACCAAGCTATTTTAGTTCCGTAACATCTATTCTATTTTTAGATTAGAAAGTTCTTTTTATAAACTGTGGAAAATTAAACACAGACCCTAGATATAAAATAGTCTTTTGCACTTGCTGTAACTTGGACTTTTTTGTAGTTGAAATATCTCTAAATCAAGCATTTCAGTCCAGATATCTGGCAGAAGAGAGGCCTTGGGAAAACATTTATATCTCAATCTAAATTCACTCCATTTGCAGAAGATTTTTGCAGATTGATGCTTCTTATTTGCTTACTACTTTCAAGATTCACATAAATACATATGGAATTTGAAAAGTAATAAATTAAATTTCCTTGATCCCTGTGTTTAAGATTGGGATAAAACTTTTGACATGAGCAACAAATTCAAATAGTTCTGTTATTTGAAGGAAAACCACCACTGTTTAATAGCAACTACTTTTTTTTTTTTCTAAATATAAAAGCCCTTAAGATTCTCAGGCACTTGGGAAGAACAATGATTAGAATTTACAAAGCTGAAAAATTAATTCTGAAAGACTTGTAATTCCACTCACATGCATGCTATTGAGAGATGCAGTTAAAGTCAGTGTTATCTGTTTATTTAAGAAAAAGAAAGTGATTTTTTTTTTCCACTTACATTGTTTTAATTTCTTCATACCAAGGACAGCCATTGTCTCTAAGGTTAGCTGAGCCCTGGATGCCAGTTGTCTCATTAGCTGTTATGGCATGGGGTGTCAGAGCCTTCCTAAGAGTCTCAAAGCTGCATTGACTGCCCAGTACCAGCCATGCAATGTCCTTATACATCTCGTGTGTTGTGAACACTCCCCTAAACCCAACACCTGGGTGAGTTTGCATCTCAGCCCTTTGAACATGACACAGTTGGGCCAGAACACATCGCAGAGATAACAAACTTCTTTAAAATGCCTTTTGTTTGTTTGTTTGTTTGTTTCCAGGGATTACAATGGTTGACACAGAAATGCCGTTTTGGCCCATTAATTTTGGAATTAGTCCTGTGGATCTGTCTGCGATGGATGATCACACACATTCCTTTGACATAAAGCCATTCACCACCGTTGACTTCTCAAGCATTTCCTCACCGCACTATGAAGACATTCCTCTTGCGAGAGCTGATCCATCAAGCATGGATTATAAATATGATATCAAGCTCCAGGATTGCCAAAGTGAGCTTTTAATTTTTGTAAATATTTCCTTTATGTTCATGTTTGCTTCATTCTATGGAAGGTGTACTGTCAGCAAATGGATTTAGGAGTATTTAGGTGCCTGAATGTGGTATCTTGTGTCAGCACAGAGGTCCACAAAATATCCTTCCAGGGCAGATAGAAAAGAGACAGTACCTATAGCAGACCTTCACCCTTCCAGGGCAGGACTTGGAGATTAGGCAAGGTATCATCAAGTGTCCAGAATTCCATGAAACACGTTTTATCAGACACATGAACCCCTCTATTTGTTTCTGAAATCTCCAGTCTCCTATTCATGTGCCTTGTGTGTAACCTGTCCTTTGAAGCGATATGCACATGATGCAGAATAAATATCCTGGGTGTCACAGAATGCCCCAGCATACATAGCATATTAATCATGCATATTAATATTAATATAGCATATTAATATGTGCTGCTTTTAAATTCCAAACAGCCTAAGAAAATGATGGAGTAGAAATACTGACTGCACCTGAGTCACAACGTTGGTACAGCTCTTAGCAATGTTCCTGGGTTGTTAACATGCTATGAGACATGCTGCTCTCACCAGTTACAGTCAAAACCCTACACTGAACTCTCCTTTTAAGAAAGGAAGTGATCTGGTCTTAACTAAGTTGTTACTGCATCCCTGCTCAGAGTAGGAATGGGAGGTTTCTGTGCCTCGAACTTTAAAGATCCACTTCTCCTCCTCAGTTCTGACATCACTTTTGTTTGTAGTAATCTACAGGAACTCTTTCAGGGAATTCTTGCTGGAAAAATTGTGATACTTAATTTTGGCTGTGCAGCAAAGCAGGTGCTGTGTACCTGTGACTACAGTTTTTCAGCTAATAATTTGTTTTCCTTTTGTTTAATTAGAAATATTCATAACTAATAACAGGCTAGAAAGTGCAGTAGAGCGTCATAGGATAAATCTCCTTGATCTTCACATAGATAATTTTACACTTTTCTTTCTCTTCCCGGTTTGCTTAGGAAAGGAAACTTTCTAGTTTGTATAGTGTAGCAAATATGGAAAAAGAAAAACATTCACCTTATTGTAACACACTATGTCTATAACATCACTCCTGAGATGTGTCCCAATGTAATGTTAGAGTGTCAAATGTCACAGCTCTCTTGTAGGGCCAGTAATGGTTGATTTAAAGAGATCATGTTTAGTCGCTTGAGCTTGATCAGTATTGGGAATTGTTCTCTTAATTAGAAATTTTCAGAAGAGAAAAATTATCTGTGTCCAAAGTTGAACAGTGTTTCCCAGGAGAGAGCTAAATTTCTTTAACTATTCAATATGATGTAATCCAATATATATATATATGTATTATTCAATGTATAGGTCTATTAGATACTTAAATATTTTTTAGCCTGGATTAGACACTTCAGCCAATCTGCCTGCAGTCGTCCTCAACACCTTAAAGTAATACAGCCAGATTAGATACTGAGAAGAGTAAAACCTTTCAAGTATGAGCTCTTCATTTCTAATATCCCTGCCTTCAAATCATTCCACGCTACAGAGCTGAGCACTGGATCCAGAATACACTCTCCACATCCGAGGCTGCCCCTTGGAGCTTTCTCAGCCCCCGAGCTGCCGCTGCAATGGCAGCTCCCGTGGCGTGGCAGGCGCTCCCTGAGTGCTCCAGCACACCTGGGGAGTGGGAATGTTTGTTGTCATTGCTGCTCGTTACTCCTTGGTGCTTCTTCCACATATTTAATTAGACTTGGAATTTCTCATTTGACTCTTCTCTGTGCACAGGTGCAATCAAAATGGAGCCTCCTTCCCCACCGTATTTCGCAGAAAAGGTTCAGCTGTACAATAAACCTCACGAGGAGGCTTCCAACTCGCTCATGGCCATCGAGTGCCGCGTGTGCGGGGACAAGGCCTCTGGCTTTCACTACGGGGTCCATGCGTGCGAGGGCTGCAAGGTAAGGCTCCCAAGGGCTTCTTCCTGCCCGCCGGACACTGCTTTGCACCCGAGTCATCACTCCGTAAAACCACACGTGTGCTTTTAAAAAAATACAGTTTGAGGTCTCTGAGGAAATTGTCCTGCATATATTTTATGACTTAATAAGCATTTTTTAAATGGAACCTTTTTCTTGTTTATGTCTCTATCCCATTTTTTTGTGCATTTCTTTTACTTTTGTCTAATATGCAATTATATGTCATGCCTGCTGTCTTGGAGGCCACGTGCAGAATCTGAATTCACAGGCGGCAGCAAAGGCAAACTCCAAAGCTTTGAGCAATTTCAAGTTCAGACTGTTGTTCTGATTGATTAGAGTTCCTCTACCCAATTTACACATTTTAAATGACTACAGGGAAGTCTAATGGTATTAAAGAATGTGGCCTCCTGCTTTAGGACTCCACTGGGGGTTTTATGTCAATAATATTTAGTGTTTATAACATGTAAAGGACAAGTGGATGGTGTAAAAATAGCAGTCCTCAAGAATGAGAAATGTCAGAGAGAGAAATTATTAATAATTCAGTAAGTGCAAAGAAAAACATTAGAGTTTAATGCTCTATTTTCAGTATCTTGAGGAAAATAACTAATAGGAAAGAGCCAATCCAGAGCTTAAATAAAATTTGTAGCACTGAATTTGGAACACACCTAAAGCAATAAGTATGAGGCTGATTACTTAAATTGCATTGAGTTATATAAATAAGAGTTGGCATTATGCTTTTATTATTTCCTGTGAGGAAAAAATGGTGATAACTTGGGACAAACTTTATTAATTGATTATGAGTGATCTGAGAAACCATCTTTAGACTGTAAAAGGAGAAATAACTCACAATCTTTTTTACTTACTAGAGATGAAACTACTGTTGGCAGAATTTTTGGTTTGCTATGGTTTATAAAAATTTTTATACATCAGTAGTGAACTTCAGATTTTGAAAATACCATGTTTATTTCCTAATAAATTGTCCCATGAGCAGTGGAACAAACGGAGCTTCGCTTCCTTTTGCATTGTGCTCTTCATTCTCAGCTCCCAAGTTACATCCCTAATGTCCTTTAAACTCCCTTGATTCCCATAAGCTTCTTCAGCTTTCTGAGCAGTTTACCCCCCAGCAAAGTCAGCTGCAAGTGGCGGGTAGGAGCAGAACAGGAGCAGGCAGGGTGGTCACAGGAGCCTTGTTTCCCTTGGCAATGCTCGTGGCCCCCAGCACAGCTCACGGTGTGCGCAGGGAGGGGCTCTGTGTGGAGGGAAGGGACATAGTGCCACTGGCAGTTCTTGCATCCTTTTACATGTTTTTATGTTTACTCCAGGGCTTTTTTCGAAGAACAATCAGATTAAAGCTAATTTATGACAGATGTGATCTTAATTGCCGTATCCATAAGAAAAGCAGAAATAAATGTCAATACTGCAGATTTCAGAAATGCCTTGCTGTTGGAATGTCACATAATGGTAAGTGCACAAAGCATATTTTAAAACAGCAATGTTTCATTTGAAAAATAACATGACACATTAATAAGATCACTGAATGTGCTGCTTTAACACCTGGAGTCTTCAGTTTCTTTACACCAGGCAGTTTAGAAACATGTCAGAGACATTGCCCCTGAATTTAGGAGACTGTATGTGATATAAAAATCAGAGGTAGAAATTTGCACTTCTTGACATAATGTAACGTATGAGTTGGATTTACTCTCCATTACACTGTTGGTAGTTCTTCCTGAGCATATTTCTGGTGCAATCATTATTTTCAGTTCATTGTCTTATTTTTTGACAAGACTCTTTTGCATACTGTAGCTCAATGGGCCTTTCCTGCAAGCTGAAAACTTTATTATGAAAAATGCACTAGAGAACGTGATGAAACTTTGGGAATAATAGCAGCTTGACTTTGATAGTAGAATTTGTAGCCTTAGACAGGAAAGGTGTTTGCAATTCTCTCTGGTTCTGTGGTTGCCTTTGTTACCATAGGTAAGCGGGTAACATGAAGCATGGCATGATACTGCTCTCTTGCATAGAATTTATAAGAAAGTCCCTCTGAACTTTAAAATTAACACAGCAATTCATGTGGAAATACTTATGAATGTTTGGACACAGAGACATAATGAAGATTCTTTGTTGCCTTGCTTTGGCAAAGCTGAGTAAAAACAGGAATTAACTGTCATAACATAGAGACTTATGTAATTCTAAGGGTAAAGAATTGCAAACATGACTGGGAAAATAATTTCCCTGTGGTTTTTTTAGGACTTTCATTATTTTCAATATGAAAAATGAGTGTATTGTCCCCAAGAGGAAAGTTTGACTGTGGTTTCTGGAGTTAATACATGCACTGAATGTAAATTGGTATGGGAAATGTTTTGCTAATAGAAAATACGGTTTTCAAATTCCTGGGATGCAACAGTAACATTTAAAAATAAATCTAATTTTGAAATGCTACTGTGGGTATTTTTATAGTAATTCAGGAGGTTTTATTATTATTATTTTCAAGGTGCATGCCAAACTGTCCCATAACCCGGCAACACAGCTTCCAGTTGTGCCAATGGGAACCATGTGCAGTTCCATCACAAAGGGGAAGGCCAAGACCAGCCTCTCTGGTTCAGTAACATAAAGAATAGTTTCAAAATTAACCCTTCACCTGCCTTTTTTTTCCTGTTCAGCCTCTGCCAAGGCAGAAGCTGTGGCTCCAAAGAGGGCCATGGTTGTAGGCGCTGAAGAGAGGCTTGGAGAGGAACAGGCAAGGGCACAGCCCTTTGTGCCAGGGCTCAAAGGAACATTTTCCTTTGCTCCAACCAGGAGTTCACCTAACAGGGAGTTAGTGTTTCTATGCAGGTATATTGGCTACTACATTTGCCATTTCTTTGCCCACTCTGGCTACATTCCATTGCACGAAAGGCCCTCGTTCCTTCATAATTTATATACAAATTTATAAAAATGAGCTGAATTTCACTTTGAAGACAAAGCCTTTATGAAGAAGCATAAAGAAATCACCACTGTTGCCAATGACACTGAGACACTTTTTAATGGTACGTCTACAGATTAAATTTTGTCCACATCACATCTGAATTCTAAATGCTTGGAATCAGAATGTGGATTATTTGTCCTGAGGGTTACAGTCTGTGTCTGTCTTTGTGTAGATACATTATTGCAAAAGGATCAGGGCACTTGCAAAAACAGGGAACGGAAGGAGACAGCAGCTACAGCCACATTTTTTCACGTATAAATGCTACATACCACTTGGCTAAAGGTTAAAAAAGACAGTAGTGTTCTCATGCTTTGAATATTATTTTCCTTTCCTTCTCTAGCCACAGTGCTGCTCTGTGTTTAACCCTGAGTTGCTCAGATTGTATTCTGAAGTACCACTAAGCAGAAGCTTGCTTCTTTTATTTTAGAAATTTCATTCACTTTTTTCTGATCTACTAAAAGACTTTATTAATATAAACCTAAGTACCGTAATATTAAAAAGAGAACACATGGCAATGTCTTTACCATCAGTTCTGGGAGCAGTGAGTTGCTCAGCCTGAGCATGAGGCAGGCATCCACCTTGGCTTTGTCTTGTGTTTTCTAATGTGAGAAACTGTATTTATGATCTATGTGGGGACTCCTTTATGCTCAAAAATAATCCAAACAATCAGAACAGTAGGGTGTGTACAGAACAGTCTGTAAGGAATCATAGTGACTTCCCCAGGCAGTAAAATCTGACGTAAGGGTAAATAAATATTCTAGTTTTACCATGAGAAGCCAAAGGATATGATGTAGCATGTAATGTCTTACTATATTGGTTTTACATTGCTGACATTTGGAGAACTCTAAGTGCAAGTTAAAGAAAGAACTGCCCAAGGAAAGGGAGATATCCCATGTTCCAGCCGCAGCACGTGCCCAGACCTGCAGGGTCTTGTATTGCTGGGAAGGAATTGCCCACCTGAAGCCCTTCCAGCCTCGCAGCAGGAGCAGCAAGCCATGATTCCAGAGCTCTTGCAGCAGCTCCTGGGCTTGTGCCTGCCCTTCCCCTGCCCAAAGATCCTGACTGATCCACCTCCCAGGCTCACGAGAGATCAGGAAGCAGGGCCTGCTGTGAGGGCAGGTGGAAGAGAGACAAAATGAACAGGAAGGAGGATAAATGGTGCAGGGAACAGAAGATGAGAGCAGGGACATAGAGAGAGGAGGAGAGAAAAGCAGGAAAGGATGTCACCCATCCTTGAAATATTCCTCAGCCACCAGAAATGCTGTGACTTCTTATCCACGGTCTGAATTCTTTTTCCAATCTAACCTTTGTAAGTGTTGTCATCAACCCCTCCTTCTTCTCTTCTCATCCAAAATCCCACTTTCCAAATTTCTTCCATAAACCTCCTGGTGCCTGACCTCTCCCTGACTTTTGTCTCAGTCCCCTGAAAATTACAGTGACAATGATTTTTCCAAAAGGAAACTGCTAGGCTAGTGCCACAAAACTGAATTTTGCCCCAAATTTTGCCTGCAATGCTAATAAACATTGGATGGAATCTGCTGCAACTAATATATATTTATAACAAATATTCTAAACATGATAAATATATTACATCCTATTACAGCCTATGAAATTGTACAAGAGGGATGTTTGATCCACAGCTCTTAATGTTGTTAATGAATTGTTAAATTTAAAATGCACTTTTGAGTCCTGATCACCTTTTCTTTAGGAACCTTTATTCTCATAATTCATGAATTGCATGAGAAATCTTCCAATCACATGTTTGTGAAATAGGGATAGTGTTTAAAAGTGGGCCATGAAGGATCCACTGCTGTTAATCTGCCCTAAAAGCACCCATTTAGAAAGAAACAATCAGATGTGGGAATGACAGATTGCTAATAAATACACAATCCATACAAAAAATAAAGATGCCTGACAGACTTGACCCCAGGTGTGGGCCAGTGGAAGATACCCCACTGTGGCACTTGGATCAGTGCTCATCCCTTGCAGTCTCAGTGGGAGCTGGGCTGCTCCGACACTGATGGCACAGCTTTCTGGGCTACCTGTGGCAGGAACACTAATGCCTTCTGTTGGGTTTGGGTGCTTTATTTCCATTTCCACAGAAGGAACCAAAAACGATATTTTTTAAAAATCACTCCAGGAATATTATCTTTGTAGAAAATGAACATCATGAGCCCCCATGTCAAATAGTCCTTAGAAAAAAATATCAATTTCTAGGAGCTTTAATCATGTTTCATTTAAAATAGTCTTTCTCTGCCTCTTTGGGTTTTACCTCCCTAGCATATTATACATAAAGGTGTTTGCTTTCACAAAATTTAGCACAGTGAAAACAATGCTCTCATTTAACAATAATTTCACTGGCATTTTTGACAGTATATATAAAAAAATTACAATTTCTCAAACACATGGAAACAAAAAATGAGGTATGATATCAACAAGGAAGAGTACTAAAAAGTAGCACAGTAATAAATATCATCTATCTGTACGATCTTAACAGCACTTTTGCTTTATCCGAGGAAGACAGTAACCACTGAAAAAATATTCATAATATTTGTATTTCCCCCTAAGGCCAAAATGCAAACTTTTATTTCTTCCTCCCATTTTTTGTTTGTTTGTTTGTTTTGATGCTCTTTTGTTCTGTTTTGTTTTCAAAAAATAAAATAAATTCTGTTTACTGAAATATCATATGATAAATCAGTCTTGATCTTGATGGCTCATTTGAAATACAACCAAGTTCAGTCCTCATATGAATAAATAGTGTCTTGGATAGTAAGGACAAGGGTGTAAAAGTAGGAGGTTTAGAGACTGTCCTGGGTCGGTACTGAGCAACTGTGAGCTCATATGATGAGGCAGAACCCTTTCCTGTTCTTTCAACACTCCATGTACATAGAGGTCCCATGAAGAACTCAACCTTTTCTGGTTATTTTATTCCCTGTAAAACCTTCTTTCTCATTCCATAATTCTTATGGTAACATTTTGTAGAAAGCACTTGCTATGTTAAGTTCTGCTGAACTATTTAGGCGTTTATTTTTTCAAGGCATGTGAGGGTTTTGTTCCTAAACAGATGAAGAATCTGAGATCCATGTGGTGATTTGCCCAAAACAATACAAGGCTGAAAAGTGGTTCCTACCCTAAGCAAACAGAATTTTAATATTTTAAATATTCTTTACATTTTATTTAGATTGGAGGTAGAATCAGGGGGTTTCACCAACCCTGTCAGGTGAGCTGACAATAGATTTGCATTTCTAAGCACAATATGTTATTTCCTCTTCGAGAGTTGTTTGTTTACATTTCTTTAAAGCACTTGAGCTGTTTTGCCTATATTACTGGAGAAAATGCTCCTTTCTTGCTTGCCTAACCCTGTGCAATACGAGCTTCGAGAGCCCAGAAGCCAAGGTGGCAGGAGGAGGTGCTCCGAGCTGCTGAGTGCGGAGCAGCCGCAGCCGCGGTGACCGCCTGTCGTGTTCTTCAGCCATCAGGTTCGGGCGAATGCCGCAGGCCGAGAAGGAGAAGCTGCTGGCCGAGATCTCCAGCGACATCGAGCAGCTGAACCCCGAGTCTGCCGACCTGCGAGCGCTCGCCAAGCACCTCTACGACTCCTACATCAAGTCCTTCCCCCTGACCAAAGCCAAGGCGAGGGCGATCTTGACAGGAAAGACCACAGACAAATCAGTTAGTTGCCTCTTTTTTTTTTCTTCCTTTCTTTTGAGCAAATGATTTACCACATTGACAACATATCTCTTAAAACAAAAAACAAAACAAAACAAAAAAAAAAGGCAGAAAAAAACCTTTGCTGTTGGCAATAGCATATGTCAAGCTGTGTCTGAAACACAGGAAATGTTTTTAGATAGAATAAGTAAACATTATTTGAAAAAACTCCAAGTTCACCTAATAAAATACTTGAAACCAGCACAAGAATTTGAAGGTCATCTTAACCTTTTTGTATTCTCTGATCCTCTCTTCCCGTTTTCCTTCTCCTTCCCCAAAGGTTATCTCCCACACTATCTGTTTGAGGTGGATATCTAGCTGTCAGGAATTGGTTGCTATCCTCTTCAAACATCCATAGCCCAGTGTATTATCAGCAGTAGCTGTCCCCAAAGGAATATTCCTTTTCCTAAGTGTCAGATGATTCCCAGCACCACCACCACGGCCGGGCTGAGCTGTGATGCTCATTCTTACAATGCTCTGATGACTTCCTACTTTTAGCTGGGTTATCCCAGCTCAGATCATGGTTCTGTGGTGGTGCAATTTGAATTTTAGGAGAACGCACAAGAAAGTCTTGGAAAAGTAAGAAACACCGATATATGTATTTGTGGGTTGCCAAGGAAACTTCACTGGCAATGCATCTTCTCTGTCATTGGGGAGGATAAATAAGACCTGATCATTTTGGTAGGTTTTAAATTTTGTCGCTATTTTAATACCGAAAGAGCAAAATAGTTTTCCAAAACTTGTAACTCTTAGTTTGATATATTTTCCAGGATCACTGCCATAAATTTTATTGTCAGGATTATAACAGAGACTGTATTTTATTTTGTTTAATAATTTCAAAGACAGGAAAGAATCTGGATGTATTTCAGACTTTCTTCCTTTCTTTAAAAGCAGTTACAATACTAATTTCAGTGTTGTCACTGAATTGATTACACCTCTCACGTAAAACTTCAGCTATGGCAAACACACAGTTTGGGTAACTTTCAGCATGGAATATATAAAGTTAGAACTAGCATGGTTTGTTTATTCTCCAGAAACTGCTACGCTAAGCCCACTTGAAGGTCATTGCTTTTTCCAAGTCTTTCTGCAGTTCCCTCTCTGTATCAGAAACAGTTATTGGGAAAGAATGAATAGAACAATTTAATTTTTATTAACTATGTACGTGCATTGGGGAAAGAAATAGAAGTGAGGTGTGTAATTATGTATCTTCTTTAGTCCTCTTCATCTTAAAAATGTCAGCAGGCCTGATGCCTTTTGCTGCAGCTGCCCACTGTGGAAGGTGGCAGAGGTTTGGGCAGGGTCACCTACAGGACTCTCACCTTCCATTTTCCACACATCTCCAGGAAGTTTGTGAGTTCCCAGACACATCCACAAACCCCACTTCTGGCCTGGAAGGTTCTCTGAAGTTGTCACAGAACTCAATCAACCTGTGTATTGCTGCTCTGCTGTGCTGGGGACTTGACAAACATCTGGGCCCATGAATTAGATGGATAGATAGATAGATAGATGATAGATAGATAGATAGATAGATAGATAGATAGATAGATAGATAGATAGATAGATGATGTGTGTGAACTTATATCTATATATATGACAATTTTTTATATATATATGAATTTATCTGAGTTTATATGTATGTCAATTTATATAGATATATGTTAATTTTTGTCTATATATTCATTTATATGTGAATTATATATATGAATTTATACATGTATTTCATATATACATGAAAATATATATATGTGAGGAAAAAATATATAAATACACCATCAATTAAATTTTTCTCTTTTATTAGAAGTTTTTTAAGTGTGCCAGATTAGGTTTCTTTTACTTGGTACTCCACTAGAAAGAACAGAAAGAGATTACATAAAAGATGCATTTTTAAATCATCTGCAGTCGTGGTGTTCCACTGTGTCACATGTGTGTGCACATACACGTGCACATGTTTGTGTATGTGTATTTGTATGTGTGTAAAATGGGTTTGCTGCTGCCAAAATAGCCTTACCCCTTGGAAAATGCCTTGTCCTCCTGGCTCGGGACAGATTCCAGAACAAGTTGGAGGCTGAAATGCTCCTGTGTCAGTACAATTATTTCAGCTCTGTGGGGACTGACTTGGCTTCCAAACTGGTTTAGTCAAATAGGAACAGAACTGTGGAAGTTTCTAGAAGCTACTTGTGTGGGAGAGGAGCACCCACTATGGGTAGGAAGGGTTGGGTTATTTTTGAGTCTGTTCTGCAACATTTAGTGCATAGAAAACCATGAGAATGAGCACCTGTAGGAGTAATGCATTAGAATCTGAGACAATAAAGGATCTTAAAGTTTAAAAAGCATTTCTCTAGTCCAATTGTTGGTGTATAATTCCTTGACTTTAAATTAATTAATCAAGTATGTTAACAAACCTACTCAAATCAGTGGACATTTGTTCAGTGCAGTGATGAACTAGTCAGTCACTTCTTGTCTAAAGAAAAGAGTCTGTAAATAAATTTGAGAAATCCTGAGTTAACCACTTCTTTAAAACCAGAAGCTTCTTTTGGATATTCCAAAACAGATTGTTTCCAGATCCTCATGAATATATTCTGGCACAGCTTTTTCTAATCTGCTTTTAAAATCAATTTATTCCAGTTGAGTTTATTTCAGTCAGCCTCATTCTTGTGTTCTGAATCGTGTTGCTGTAGTTTGTACCATGTTATTTGTAGTTTTTTTCCCATAGACAAGTTGTATGAGTGTAAATATATTCTAACTTGGCTATTTTTAAAGGAAGGAATAGCAAAAGGTTACATTTATCAGATAATCAATACCAGAAAGTTGATACTACTTGCAGTATTTCCTAGAAGGATAGAGCTTGAAAACAACATGACAGTATATGAAGGAATCAAAATGTCATCAAAAAAAGAAAGTGATCAAAATCTATGTTTTTACAAAAAAGAAGGGATATGCTCAGAAGTGCATTCCAAACTTCGAATTCTGGAATTACAGAACATTTGTAAAACAAAAAGCAAACAAGAAAAAAAAAGGCAAAAATCATGGATGTATTAAAATAGTGTTCCTTGCCCCTCTCCCCCAAGTCATTAAAATTATCTCAAACAGTGTCAGCCGAAGTCCAAAGTGTTTTTATAATGTACATTGACAGAATGTGTGAGAAATCCTAAGCACTATTTGGCCTTTCATTTTAACATTGTGAGGATATTTGCTTTAATAGTTTAGGGAGCTTTTCCTCTTTGGCTCAGCCTCCCTTGGTAGTTCTCGGGCTTTGAGGGGGTACTGCCCCCCTTGGCCACTTCTGCCTCTCAGGAGGCAAATGTTCCTGCCCAGGACTCGTGGAAGTAAATGGACTTTTCCTTTTCTTGCAGCCATTTGTAATTTATGACATGAACTCTTTAATGATGGGGGAAGACCAGATCAAGTGCAAGCACGTGTCCCCACTGCAGGAGGAGAACAAAGAGGTGGCCATCCGCATCTTCCAGCGGTGCCAGTTCCGCTCCGTGGAGGCCGTGCAGGAGATCACGGAATTTGCCAAGAACATTCCAGGGTTTGTCAACCTCGACCTGAATGATCAAGTAACTCTCCTGAAATACGGCGTCCATGAGATCATATATACTCTCCTGGCTTCTCTGATGAACAAAGACGGGGTTCTTATATCTGAAGGACAAGGATTCATGACACGGGAGTTCCTGAAGAGCCTGAGAAAACCTTTTTGTGACTTTATGGAGCCCAAGTTTGAGTTTGCTGTGAAGTTCAATGCACTGGAATTAGATGACAGCGACCTGGCAATATTTATAGCTGTCATTATCCTAAGTGGAGGTAAGTGCAATCTTACTTAATATGATATTTTATATGATATAATTGACACTTTTAATTCCTGTTCAAACAGAAAAGGGCTCAGCACTACAGGATAGGAGTGAGTTTATTAACACATAGTTTTTTTAGTCATTTTCAACTTTCTTAAAGTTGTTTGTCCTTTTCTCAGTTTCAAACAGAAACTGAAAATGTAAATGACCTGATATTAATGATGGAGACTGGAAATGCCTGCTGAAACAGCAGTTCCTTTAGGTAGAAAACAAAATCAGGACTGTCTTTGGGAAAACAGGAAGGGTGGCATTTCTCTGGCAAGAGCTAAAATTTGGCATGAGATTTTTTTAAACCTTCAATTAGATTGTGTGGCTTGCTAATTGTACACAAAAGGCTTTGACTCCAGAACAATTTCAAAATCCATGTGGCATTGGGCTTCCAGGATTGTTATGGTGCTTTTATTGTTTTTTCATTTGTGCAAGATAATGTTTCCCTTTAAAAGGGAGGGAGAAAAAGAATGCATTTCTCAGGAAAATAGTGGTCTCTTGATGCCTGAGGGAAACAGGCACTGTGTGTCTGCTTAATGTACTCTGTTCAGGTTTCCTCAGCTGTTCTTTTCGTATTATCTTTACATACTATGCTTTGAGCAAAATACAGATCTGAAAGCCCAGGTATCAGACTACACACATTCCAGCACTTCACTGAAAAAGACACTGAATTTTCAGCTTTTCTGAAGACAGTCAGTATGTTCTCTCTGGTTCTGAGTGATGTCGCCCCCCCGTTTTGTGAATTTAGTTCACTCAGACACCTTTCCACTGAGAATCTCAGATATCAGACTTACATTTCAGGAGCATCGAAGGTCTCTTACTTCGGCCAACACTATCAAGTTAGTGATGTTGCACAAATAAAATTGTACCCCACTGATTTGTGTGTATTTTGGCTTAACATGGAACTGCAGATATCAATGGGAGGAATGTGCTGAACGTTCTGGATTCAGCTCCTCCACAGAACAACGTGGAGTATTCTGTTATTAAATTACATTTGAGCAATCAAACACAACCACATGCTATTGTTCTAAAAACAAACATGCTGCTGAGAGTGCGTTGCTATACATAGTTTCATTTAAAATCACCTACAATTCCTCCTGGCATTGTGTTTCATTCAGTAAAAATGTGGTATCAGAATATGGTTTATTCCACTTCAAACAAGTCGAGCTCTCAGAAGACATTTCCTTGTACAAACCTTTGACCATGATGATCCCTGAGGACTCTGCATTAATTCAGGAAGGGAAAATACATTGCTGGTATATTTTCTGTTGCCTTAGCTGGGGGAGGAAAAATTATACAAACCTGTTAGGGCACTACACAAAACATGCCAGTATTTTGCATTTTGTAATATCTTGAAATTTGACAGATGAGAAAAAGGCCTCTCAAAATTCACTGCTAATTGGAAAAAGGGAACTGGCAACCTGCAAAGCCATGTCTTCAGCAGTGCTTGGTTTATGTTGAAGGAAACTGGTATGATGTGAATAATCTTACAGTTTGGAATGCAGGAGGACAACAATCCAGATAATGGAATTGACTGTGTTGAATGAGATTTATCAATAGTCTTTTTTTTTGAGAATAATTTGTAAACAGAGATCTGTAAAGAACTTCTGATTTTTGATCACTTGTTCTTAAGTTTCTGAAGCAAATCCATATAAATGTTTAAAATCAGTTCTTTCTAGGAAAATCCTTTAATTTCTTGATAACAAAAATCTCGCTGTCTTTATTCAGAACTGTTTTTTCTCCAAAAAAGCACCATAGCTACTTTGTAGAAACTGAGCTAGTATTTTGGAAACAATTAGGCTTTGTTGTCAGCTAGACAATGGCTTTTCTCGTGGATTTGACAGTCAGATATGACACGTATGTGAATGTGGGACTGTAATACCTCGTGTGGAATGGAACTGAAGTCCTGTGTCTCAGCTGTCTCACACACTCTTGTTTCTGGAAGAGCTCTGACCTTGCAAAACTGTATTTATGTAAGAACTGTATGAATATACAACCAGAATGATTTCACTGAAAACAGGATTTCAGAACCAGTTCATATTACCTTGAGGACTTTACTAGCTGCAGGAATACCGCAATGTTTAAATCACTTCAAGAAATCCTGTGTACCAAAATCTTTATGAGAAAACAAGTTTGTGAAACCAAAAGAGATCCAGCCAGATGCTCTAATTGTAGTGAATCTGTCATTACCTGGTGAAATTACATTAGTTCTGCTGGCTCAGGGATGCTGGCTCTTGTGCAGCTCTACAGAGAAGAAGAGAAGGGAAAGAGAAAGATAATTCCAGCTGGAACATTACATTCAGAAAGTTTTCATTGCAAAGTGTTTGGAATTTGCCACAAGTCCTATAAAACAGTTCAGCCTTTTGATACTGAAACAGCTGCTTTCGCATGTTACATAAAAAGGCAAGAAGTCCATATAAGAACAGTAAGAGGCTGACAAATGAACTGTGATAGCAACAGAGTGGAAGTACTCCCACTGCCACAGTTGCTGGTTTTGCTGCCCCTGAACTGCTCAGTGCAGCCTCGCTCTGTCGCAGCCACTCCAAATGTGACTCTGAACTCATCACCACAAAGCTGAAGAGTTGCTCTTACCATTGGTGCTATAAAACAATGTAAATGGCAAACAAATTCTTGCATTCTGAATTTAATGGTGGTGAGGCAGAGGGACTGTGAGTCAGCAGTGGGGTGTCACCTAGTTTGTACAACAGAAATGTTTTCTGCCATTAACAGCAATTCCAAACTCTTATTACAGCATCGTGTTAGTTGTGGTAACTTTGCAAGATACACTTTGGGTAAATGAGATTTGGCCAGCTTTATTGTAGGAGATATTCTCCCTCCCTGCTGGATTCCTCTGTGCCGCTGACACACATTTGCAGTCAGTGGTGAGTGCTGTGCTATACATGCTAAAGAACTCGAGACATCTTTAAAAAGCTTATATATATGTGAGCTGAAAATGGAGTCTATCATAAGAAGAAGCTTTAAGGGGAACAAGTTGGATGTCTCTTTTCGGGCAGGAAAGAAAATACTCCAAACCTTATAGGGATAAGCCAGATTTATAAACAGAGCAGATTCACTCAAGCAGGTTGTTGTCAAATACATAAAAAGCTCAAAAGGGAATGTCGTAGTATGTTTACATGTCGTGGATTGAACTTTGGTATGTTATCTTCTGCAGTGTTTGGGATACAGCAGTGTTTGTGCCAGGATATACCTTTAAAGTCGCAGATTCTGCTAGCCCAGGTGCAATAAAATTAGTCTTTGAGTTCAGAGATGTGGCTGCATTCACTTTCCTCTTTTCTGAGTGTTTTCTTTACAGTAAATTTGAAGCCTCAACTCCCTGCTGCTTCTTTAAACACTGTGTTCAGGAATTTGACTGCATTCAGAGATCAGCAAAATTTACAGTTTTATCACTGAATAATACCAAGAAATAGTTCATATTTGACTGCTACACAAATGCTGCTCTCTGTTAGAACAAAGAAATGCTTCGTAATCAGCCCAAGAACCGCAGACAATCACTGGAGGCTTTGAACCAAAAACCTGGTAACTACAATACATGTGACAGTCTCAGAAGAAAACCCTCAAAGTGCTGACTCATATCTGCCTTGAACTGCTGAGTCATATCTGCCTCAGCAAAAGCAGAGGCCACTCAGCCATGGCCTTGCCCGATTTACCATAGTAAGATTTTAGAATGTGTATTGAAATGAAAAATGCACTTATTCAAAGATACCGAAATGTAAAGATATGCAGATGGCAATTTCATGTGTGAGGAACACAAAAAGGTGTTGTAATTATTGTTAGGAAACATGAAGGAAGCATCCAAATCTGTAAGTAAATACGTATTTTCCCCCAAGATAGAAAAGAACATCAGTTTACACAGAGTGGTGCTGTTGACACTCAGAACTCTGGGGCAATCAGCCTTTCCCAGTCCCTGTGAAGGTTTTCTGACTTAGAAGAGCTTCCTGCAGAATTTTCAAACCAAATGAAGCAGCTGCATGACAATGAATGAAAACATAAGGAAAATCTGGATTAAGCAGCGTAAGGAAGGAAACATGGTAGTCTCTTGGCACAGTCATAAAAAAGCACTAAACTTCAAACAATGATCTTCTGTATCAGAGAGGATTAAAAGTAGTGTCCAAATCACTTTTAGTTATCTCTCACCTTAATCATTTCAACTCTCTGGCCCACTGTCACTAATTTCATTGCCTCATAAGAAAGTCCTGCTTCAACTCACTGTTTTTGTGTTTCCCTTCCCTCATCAGTTCCCTCTGCAGTTTTCTCTGTGAGTTTTCAAACAGCACTTTTGGGGCTATTTTAGCCTCTTCAAAGGCCTCCACCACAGTGTCACATCTAATTTCACACTCCCACTTCTGTTTCTTCCCATTCTCTGAATGTTTCCCGAGGTTTACTGTTAATCATTTTCTTTGTAACTTTGTCTACAAGCCACATCTATCTGCAGCTTTTTACTACACAAAACACAGCTTTTGCTACATAACCAAATGTATCTTAACAGCTTGAAATATACCATAATAGCTGGATGTTAAAGCTTTTGCCTCTTATTTCCTTCTTTCCTGATTTAGATAAGTCTCTTGGAACAGAAACAGCATTTTCCTCTGCAAGAAATTTTTACTGAGAAAGTATTGCAAACTGTCAACACACAAAAAATACTGTCCATATCCTGAAGTTCTCATTCATGAAAAATCCCTCTTGCCTTCAATGGGAATTTTCCTTCCTCTTGAATTGGCTTATTTAAAAATAACTTCTGATGATCCGTAGGCTTTTGTCATAGTCATCTTTTCTGACTCTGGTTCCACTGGGTCATTCTAAAACCATCAGACTGGCTTTTCCAAGGGATTTTAAGGATTTTAGCCAGCACTGTCTCACTGAGTTTCAACTGACCTTGGGCACCCAAATGTGGAGGTTCCCTGGTAAGTTCCAGACTCAGCAGAGTTGCCTCTTGGGCTCTCAAGGTGAATTAGGATTCTCTTCCACAAAACTCACACCCTAAAAATTCCCACCACAGGGAAGCAGGGGGCAAATGCAGATTAATCTCAGAGGAAATCAAGGCCACAGTCTTTGTGCTCTTTGATTTTTATATCACTGCACACTGAGTCATGCCCAGCTAGTTCAGAGTTCATCTGCAGCACACAAGTCAAATTTAAAGCAATCACAACCCAAAATTATCGACAGCTTTGAAGCACTGAAATTTGGGGAGTTCTGGAGACATATAAAGAAGGTAACTAGATCCTGCAGCACATGCAATGCATTCAGATAATCAAAAATATATATATCTAACATTGATCAAAAACGCTGTATCTAAAAAATAAGTGCTTGAAAATATTGCCAAAGGAAGTGAATAAAAAGGAACCACTTGTTTGGAGATAATTTGCTGCTTGCAGATGTTTACACAAAGACTTTCTGAGCCGTATTGTGCGGTGTTACCAGTTGAGTGGGATAAATAAGTGATGTCTGCGATACAAGCACATTGGCAAACAAATATTGAGGTCCATATTCAAAATTACCCATATTCCTGTTTCTGAAAAACCATCCCCAGACCTCACATCCTTGGAGAACTGAGGATCCTTTCCTAATCAGTGACCTCCATTTCCATGGCTTGTGTATCCTCATTTGTTTTCCTGCCAACTTTATCTTTTAATTTACACTGCAAGTTTTTTTCCATGAAGTAAAACCCCAATGTATTTCTAAAGAGCTTTGTTTTCTCTCAGCCTTTTTTTCTAGTGTACAACATGAGTCCAGCCAAGTTAGTAGAACTGTATGCAGAGAAAGGTTACTCAGATCACAGGAAATAATCCCCTATTTTTTAACTTTTTAGTAGAGATCAACCTCTTGTCCTTTTTGAAATGAAATGATTCGATTACCTAAGGGAAGTAATTTAAGGCAAGATATAGGCACTGCTTTTTATTGATCAACCTACAAAATTAGTTTCATAGCTAGACAGCAAATGTAATTTAAATTATTGACTCCTTTTTCATGAAGCATTCTGGTAATCAGAGTGTGTTAGCCAGTATTAAGTAGATAAGCAGTAACAAATTCATGGTGGTTGTTGTCATATCTGAGTCTTTAACAATGTGAGCAACTTTCATTGCTTAGACATTGAACATTTCATTAACATTCATTGCTGTAGAATCAAATAATTTATTACCTCAAGTTAGATAAACAAATGTTACAGATTCTGTTCAACAATAATTGCAACCACTTAAGAATGTATTTGGGGACAGACAGAAATAACAGACCAGCTAATTATGATGACGATAATCGTGGTTAAAAAAGCAAGATTTTGCTTCTTGCTGAAGAAGAAGCTGTGCCAAGGCTGGTCCTGGACTCTGGCAGCTGTGGCAGTGCAAGGGACTCACTGTGGCTGGAAACATCCACCCCAGGCTCCTCCACATGGAGCAGAGCTGTCTGTTGGCACGAGCCCAGCAAAGGCATTCTCTGCACCCGCCACATCTATTAGTCTCCACTGCCAGAACTGTCTGTGCCTAAGTGAGGAGCTGATGCTAAAGCCATCATGAAACTTCTTAATAGCAGCTGCAGCTTGGGCATGGAGGAGAACTGAGCCTGTGATTTTTAAGTCTCCAGGTTAGTTGAATTGATGCCTTTTTAAAATTTTGATAGGTTTGCATCCACCGTAGCAGGAAACATTTGTAGTGGCAGTGACTACATGCAAATCCATCAGTGTGTGTTGATGTTCCAATGCTGACATGGACTGCAGATCCCCCAGCTGTATCTCACCCTTCCTTCCCACTGGGAAAGTGCACTGTGGTAGAGAACAAACCTGTAGCTGTGTCTGCTTGAACCATTTCTGAGACTAGGCCTGAAACTTCTTTGAGCAAATTCCAGTAAAATCTGACAAGTAAACACATGGACCAATTGTCAAACAGTTCTCAGGAAGTACCACATGTACAGGCTCAATATGCTGTTTAATGTTTAAGAAATGAACGCGCGAGGTCGATGTTTCCATGTTGTTCACAAACTTACCCCTCCCGATTTTCTCCCAGATCGCCCGGGGTTGTTGAATGTGAAGCCCATTGAAGACATCCAGGACAACCTGTTGCAAGCTCTGGAGCTGCAGCTGAAACTCAATCACCCAGAGTCATCACAGCTCTTTGCAAAGTTGCTCCAGAAAATGACGGACCTCAGACAGATTGTAACAGAACACGTGCAGCTCTTGCAGATCATAAAGAAAACTGAGACAGACATGAGCCTTCACCCACTCCTACAAGAGATCTATAAAGACTTGTATTAATGACCAGAGTAGTTCTAATCCGCTGACATAATGTATGTTCTTCAGATTGCACTATTTCTTTGAGGGAAAACTTTGCATACCTAAGAAATTACTGTGAAACAGCATTTAAAGAGAGAGAGCTTAGTATAGTAGATCTATTTTATGCATATTGTTTATAAAGACACATTTACAATTTACTTTTAATATTAAAAATATCTATAACATGAAATTGTTGGCAGTATTTTCAGAATTAATTTTTTAACTATCTTATTTCTTAAAATCGCTTGTCCAGTGTGATTGATGCTTCACTCAAGTTGGTTAAGCATGCAGTTAAATTCTCAACTGAATAAAAATCTTTCTCCTTGAACATTTGTAGGGAAACATTTTAAGTATTACATTCGATTTTGTGCTCCCAAGGAAGCAGCAAAATAAAATTGAATCACAGCTTAGTGTAACTTCTGTGAGAGTTTAAAAGGCCAAAGTTAGAAATGTCAGGTCTGACAACATTTGTGCCTTCAATAATATTTGACACTGACAGAGCTTGGTGTAAGTAAGAATTAGGCCCATCATTAGTGGGCAAACCCAAAAATTAGATGCCACTTCAAGAATTAATTAAGGAATATGCACTGCTGAGTTGGAATAGGTTGGTACAAACCTCTTGGCCTGAGACTTTCCCAAATTCCTTGATGAACTACCATTCAACAACACGCTCAGTCATCCTGAACAAAAGCAAGGCTCGATTTATTTCTTGAGAAGATAAAGCTGTAATGGAAACCCTGCAACATCGGTTTGCCTTGAGCTATCGTTGTTTATCACTGGCAGCAAGAGTGCTGGGAGATGGTCACTGCTATGGGGATTGAGAGTTGTCTTACATATGTTGCCCTATAATGTCACCTAAGAATTCCACTGGAAGAAAAGCACAGGACAGGGAATAAATTTCACAGTAGGCAAATTTACTTACTTACACTCTATTTTGGGTATTTTCGGTACTGATGTGAGATTCCCTTGGATTTACATTTTGCCTGTTCATATTTGATATGTTTGGGAATGTGACCCCCAGAGTCAAGCAGGTGTGATCTGCAGTGGTGGACCAAAAGAGGGAATATGGGGGAAAAAAGTCACAAACTGTAACTTATATATCAAAGTAAGGAGAGGCCTTCAGTTGAATGTCCTTGGTTTCCTCCCCATGTCCATATTTTATGTAGCACAAAGTGTGCCTTAAACTTGGTGAGACAAGTTGAGTGTTGGTAGGTAAGTGGATGAAGATGTAATGGGGGCTCTCTGTGAGCAGGGTCTTCAGGGAGTATAAACTGTCTTTACTCCCAATGCAGACCTGGAAAATCTAAGTCAATGCAAATTATGCAATAAAGAACCGGAGAGAGGTAAATATTACAATAAACCCTTCAGCTCATGCCTTCTACATCTGGAAAAGTTTTCCAGTCCTTATTTCAGGTAACCTCTGGGCCTATGGTCAGTAACAAGTGCTGTGGCCACCAGGAAGTTTGGAGAACTGGATCATTGAGCCTCATGGTTTAAAGCCCTCGGGTGAAATTGCACTGACATGAAGTCACTGTGAGGCCAAAGTGAACAGCTTTGTTCTTACTGTGTTTGCAGTGAGATCATCTCAGGTAACCTGGAAATGATTGCCCTGAAGCCAGTGGAACATTGCATGTTAATGCTCAGGAGTGCACATTTTCTGCACAGCTCAAGACAGACAAGTTGTGCCAGCTGAGTGTCACATTCTGACAGGAATTCCAGGCACACTAATTTATGGCTGTTACAATTGAAAAGAAAATACTCTCATTCTTCTTATTTTAAGTTGTTTTCCACTGGACATTTGAAAATTTGCCATCTCTCACTTAGTGGGAGAACCTCTATTAAATTGCAGATGTCACCCCTCCCGTAGGAGGACGTATCAAAGAGGAACTGGCACTGAGATGGACCACAGCTCCAACACTGAATTCCTATAATAACAACACACAGCAAACACTGTTCATCTGAGCCTGCATTTCTCCTACAATCCAATTTCCCATTGACTTCACTAGAAATGGAAGTTCAGAAGTAGCTTCAAAAAAGAAGAAGAATTCTAGGGCATGGTCTTACATAAGTAATATTAGAATTATTTGAAAAGGACAGAGAAAAAGATGCTCTGACAGTGAAACTGAGTTCAGTACTTTGTTACAGGAGACCATCTGTGCAGCCCAGAAGCACATGAACCCAAAGAGGTTCATTCAACTCTTGCAAGGGGTAATATTTTTGAGTTTAGCAGGGACAGTGTCCAACAACCCATACACTGGGAGAACGGTGGTGTAAGCATAGTCTTAGCAGTGCAAGGATGAAAGAGAAGACAGTTTTGCAGGAGCAGGTGTCATCCTTTATGAGGATGAAGGGACTGAATGCCCCAAAGCCTTTATTTTAATTTCAACCGTATAAGCTGCTCTAATAAAATACATTGTTCTCCCTCCGTAATGTCCTCTGTTACATGTTGACAGTTATTCATCATGTTTTCCTCAAGCCATGGAAAGTGTTAATTTTTTCTGTGAGTTACTAATCACTGAAATGTTCTGATTCTGAACGGTTACATCATGGTTAAGAAGTTTTGCCTAAAATACTTTTCTACAAGAATAGGTCTTAAGGGAAAAATGTTCATTTAATGGACAATTGCTATGTACTAATTTAGAACAAATGACTGTTATGAGGATATGAAAACATTTTCTCAAAAAATATCATTTTCTCTTGTGAATTCTATTCAGAATTTTGATCTAATTGTAAATACTTTCTGTTTCTATGGGACTTTATTTATTAAAAACAAAATCTTGCTAATGGGAGTTCATAAGTAGGTTGTAATACTTTCAGACTCACTGGAGTTTCGTTTAGAATGGGCTATGCCATAAATGAACAATTTGGTTTTTGATCTTCAGTGCTACTAAGAACATTTAACAGCTCAAACCCAGAAGCACTCAGCTGGTACGTGCCTGCCTTTGAAGAGCTTCAGTTTGCTTGTGCTGTGCTGTCGTTCCTTCGCCCTCTGTTCCCTGCCTGGTGACCTCTTCAGGGATGCTGTGCTGAGTGGGGTGCTGGAGCATTCCCAGGGGCTTTAAAGCTTCTGAGCTGTTATTCTGTCTTGTGTTTTACAATGATCTGCTTTTCCAGTAGAAAAATGCTGGAGGTAAATCGTGTCCAGAGGAAGCCATTCAATGTACCTGCACACATCCAGCAGGTTTCCCTCACCAGGACAGGCATCAACCAGGCATCCAAACATCTCTTGTAGAAGCTCAAAAGTCCCTGTTTCACAGGGAAAATGGTCTTCTTCAAAGTTCATTGGTAACCAGTTCTACAGGAAATATTGCTGTGAGTGGCCTAGACTGAAAGTTTAGAGATAAAAACATTCCCAACATCACCAGTTAGAGCCCAGACGGCTGAGAGCATTTTAACCACCCAACTGCAATGAAAAGCTTTATCCCCCTGTGCACGTAGTTAAGCACCTTTCAGCACTGTGTGAAAGGCATGGTTGGGCTGTATGTTCCCACCAGCACCTGTTCCTGGCACAGACTGTCCTTAGCAGTCCTAGTGAGTGGAATTCCTGGTGACTGCTGGCACAACATGTGTCCCAGACCTCAGAGGTGCCACGGACCTGCCCTGCCCTGCCTTCCCTTCAGCACACACACTCTGGGTTTCAGTCACTGTTAAGCCCTGCAGGACCAGGAGTTCATATTTGATTTGCAATTGTGAGCTCTCCCTTGAAGCTGAGTGTGTTTTAATGGGACATCTTTCCTTTTAGACAAGGGGACAGCTATCCCTTAAACAGACATAACATCAACTTTGTAAACACAAGCAATACCAAGCTGCAGCTAGAGATTAGTAACAGGAAGAGAACAAAAATGAGGGGAAAAACCCTTAAGCCTCCTGGATCAGCTCAGTCATACACTTGTCAAATGCTTCAGGTTTTCATCCAAGCATTGGAGAAAATTGTGCGCCTCATCATAAATCCCATTGCAACTGCTTTGCCTACAGTGGTTAAAAAGCAGCTGCACTGGGGTGTCTCCAATATGTGAATATAAGCAATATAATTCCACTCTTATCAGCCCTGAAAGTGACTGTAGGAAAAACAATTTCTGATTTTCCATTTTCATATGCAGGATATGGATATGAAACTGGAGCACTGAGGCAGCACAGCTCCACTGGCAAGAAAAGAATCAGGAGTCAGTGACTGACCCACCAGCAAAAGAAAGAATGAAATGATTCCAAAACTCTAGATGCAATATAGTATTGTGTTATTTGTGTGTGCACATGAGCAGGGACATACAGAACATCCAGTTAGAACTTCCAGCCAGAAACCATCACCAGCAACCTGTGGATGGAAGAACTTCAGACACTGAAAACTAACTGCTGTTCATTACTTTTCCCTCATACATTGGGATAGTTGCCTCAAAATATACACTGCTCATTTTTCCAGTACAAAAAGACTATTTAGATACAGGTATTTTTGCTTCTGGCCAAGCTGCATTGCCCTCTGGCCCTGTGTCTCATCAGACTCTTTTGCCACATCCCTGCTTTCAGGAATATCAGTTCAGCTGGGTTTCTCCCCCTAGGTGAGCTGGTAAATACACATCTCCTCGGTGCCAGAGCTGAGCTGGAGACGGGTGTGAGCAGCTGCAGCTCAGGCTATGGAGGTGGTGGAGTTTCATTGCTCCTTCAGCGGGCCTGGCAAACCCCCTCTGAGCTGCAAGGGCTCTGCAAAGGACCCCAGCTCATCGTGTCCCAGTCTCCATTCTGTGAAAAAGCTGCACCCTTTGCAAAGATACCGACCCTTCTTCCCAACATGCACCATGTGTAAACCTGGAAATGAATGCTGGTCGTACTTATTTGTCTGCAAGGCACCTGAAGTTCCTAAACCAGATTAGAGAGTCCTGCTGAGCTTGGCCTTACACACCCCAGCACCGTTCCAAGGATCCTACACCAAAAGGAGGCATAGGGAGGGAGCCGAAAGTGAGTCCTTTGCTGTCCTGTTCAGGATCCCCAGACAGGATCTTACAGGTTTTTACCTTCATTCTTTGCAAGAACCAAATGCCTTATGGACTTTGTGTTTGCAAGTTTTAGTGTAACAAAGGCAGCAGTGCCTACACATTGCCATGCTCCAAAATAGAATTCACAGTCTCTTTGCCAACACAGTTCTCTATTGCTCCATGTATCAAATCCTGGGCTAGAGCACTGCAGGAACACAGTCTGGCTTAGCCAGGTCACATAGTGGGAATTCTGGGGGCAAGTCGTACTCTGGGCAAGCATTACTCAGGGCAGTAACTCAGGTTTTCAGGGTTAAATTCCTCAGGGTTTATTTTAAATGGGAAATTAATTTCCTTCACTAGATTTATGCAAATGGCTAAGAACAGTTCCCAGCTCTCAAATGGGATAAGTTTCTAATTAGGATTTTGCTAACTGGATGTAGTTTTCAGTCCTGCTGTAGAAAGGGTGAAGCCAAAAAAGAGCTTTAGCTGCAAGTGAAAATAGGCCTTCTATTGAGACACATATTGGTTAAGGACTTTCTTTTTAATTATTAAGCTTCCTTATTGTGTTGGAAATGGATAGCATTTTCATAACAGCATTGGCCAAGAGGAATATCCATTGCACATTATATTATATGCTGTTACCCAACGAGGTTTTTTTAGTTCAGTGGAGACAGCAAGGGAAAACTGTACTCTCCAGAGGCAGGGGAGGGAAGGAGGAATACGCAGCACCATTGGTTCTCACACTGGGAAGAGCTGGCAGTGCAGGAGAAGAACTTGTCCTGCTTGCTGCAATGATGATTAAAGTATTCTGTTGTGTCAGCATATCCTCAGTTTGTTAGTGCTAACTCTCAGCTGGCCATATCCTGCCAGATTTGCAAGCAAAGCCTGCCAAGCCATCTCAACAAAAATGTAGCTTTAAATATTATAAATGATGCTGCATTTTGCTGTGGAAATGTTTCCTGAAAAGGCTGTTCCAAAACATCCTTTATTGTTGGGGGAGGGGAGCAAAGGGGGCCTGGGAGAGGGAGGAGGGAGGAAAAAGAGCTACTTTTAATAGACTTTTTTTTTCTTTTGAGACCAGAGATTCATTTCACATCCTTCTGTAAGACTAAATGGATATTTTTTTTCCCAGTGACCATAAAACATTACAGTAATAATTTTGTATGTAAGTTTTGGCAACCAGGCTGGGTGGGAGGAAGAGCAGAGGGCATCTGATTTTCTGAAGGGTTGCAGTGAGGGATTTTGAATTGATCAGTTTGTAAAATGTTCTTGGTAGACATCTGTTTGCTGGCAAGGGAGATCACTCTTCTTCCTGCTATATTAAATGAAAAGTCACAGCAGAGCAGAGGAGGTGGCTCCTGCAGCAAGGGCAAGGTTTGGGTTCTAGAGCGAAAAAAAGGATTTGATAACAGGATGGTATCAGGAACTGTTCAATGGAATCTCTCACATGAGCTGTTCTTGAACTTTGGTCACTGAGTTTCCTTCTTTTTCTGTACCTGACACAGAACCAAGACCATGGATCCTAATTGCAAGAAGAACCCCAAATATCTGTGCAGACACACAGATGTTCAAGGCCGTGCAAATTTGAGATTCCAGCTGTGGCCCATTTGTACAGGGAGGTTCTTTCAGAAATGAGTGTCACAAAATTCTTCCACAGTTAAGCCTCAAACCAGAATATATCTAGGGGAATCAGAGATGGATTTAGATGTGCCCAATCCAATAATCCATCCTAATGTGCAAGGAATAGTTGCATTGCAGTGTGTTGGATCCAGATTATATTGTCCTTGATGTCTCTTAGCTGAACTCTAATCAAAAGATCTGGTAGCTGTTTAGCTGAACATTTCCACACATCTTTTATACTTCCTTTTTTTTTTAGTTTTCACACTTTAATGTGAATTAACGTGATTAATTCTAGGCTGCTAGGCAAGAAACCACATACCAGCTGTCCTCTAGCAGGCAAGATACAGAGTTATGCAGGTTCTTCTGCTTCTGGAGTCTGCATATACAGTTCGAGTACAAATGTTTGGTATTTGTAGTCTCTGCATTTTTACAATAAGATGTAAACATTTACAATGAGTAGTATAGCCAGATTTAAGGAAGATTGGACTTCCAAGGTGCTTTGCCTTTGCAAGATCAATTTATTCAATAAAATTCCCTGATCACATTATTAAGCCTTCACTTGCAGCCCAGTGGAAAAAGACAATGCAAATGACTATCAGAAGCAGGTTTGTCCTAATTATTAAAAATAAAGCATATTAAATTATTAGTAAGTTAATATATATTTTAGTTTTGCAGCTGTTCCTGAGAAAAATTAAAATGTGTGAAGATAATGGAAAACTCCATCACTGGCAGTCATTTACCTTCATTTCTGGGTGAACTCTACCAGAAGTGATTGTTGCATTTACCACTGTGATACAAAGGTACAGATTCTGCTGGCAAGGAGAACTCAAATCTGGTAGAATGTCCTTAGAGGCAATGGCATCAGACCAAAATGAAATCACAGTGAATGAAATCATACTAAAAATGGATTTTGCAAACATGACAGAGTTGTAAAGGTGGCATGTAGGAGTTATTTGGATAGTCTGAGTTCTGAAGAGGGTTCTTTTGGCACCCAACAATAAAAATCCTGTACTCACAAAGAGAGTATTTTCTGATGTAAGCTATTTTTGGTTCCCCAAAGGCATAACTTTTAATTTGCTCTTTGTGAGGTGTTTTCCTGCCAGGTACAATAGAAGTATTTCTACCTTGTGGTACCACAATAAATTGTCATTACTGGAAATCATACAACTTAATACGTATCTTATCATAGAACGGGTTGGGTTGGAAGGGACCCTAAAGAACATCCAGTTCCAAGCCCCCTGTACCATGAGGGAGGAAACAGTGGGCTGTAAAGCACCACTTACAAAGCCTACACGTGATCTTCTGTCCCTGTTTGCTCCTCACCACACTTCCATTTGTACTCGATAAGCTGTGCATGTTAACTAACACCCAGCCTGGAATGCAATTAACCCAGAGTTTCACTGACAACCTCCTGAATCCAAGGAAAGCTCTCCAAATCTCAGATCAGGCCTAGAATGCAGTAGCTGTTCACATTTAGAGAAAAATCAGTTTGTGTTGCAAGTGACAGGACTTGAGTGCTCACAGTCTGGATCCTGGCTGCTCTCAGTCAGCCAGCATTTCAAGTCAGTAGCCTTTGAACCAGGACTGCTCATGCAATTGTCTCCAGAGATGACATGTGAATGAGTTTGACCATGACTCTCACTCTTCAGTCACATATAAAGCAATAGGAACTGTGCAAGCAGGACACGGTTTGAGGAGCAAATCTCCAGCTGTGTCAGAAGCATTCTGTAATACCCATGCTAAGTTTTGGTATCCTGTGCAATGCTGCACCACAGCCCAGTGCAGACAATGCCATGGCTCCTGAGTGGTGTTCCCACCACTCTCCAGAGCCTGGGCACTCTCTGGGTGCTGTTAGTACCTAAAGTGAGCAGGATTCCGTCCTAAATGGAGCACTGGGCATCCCTGTTCCAAATATGCAGAAAGGATGTTTGAGGAACAGTAAATGCCAAGTGTTTTTAAGAATAAATCAGACGTTAAAACAGTGGCAATGGGGTGTCAGAGCCATGAGGGCTCACCTGAAAGCTGCACAGCCACGCTCAGCGATGAGCACGGCGTGTTTCGTGCCAGCGCTCCCACCCTGGCTGAAGCCTGACGGAGTTCCAGTGGCTGAGAGTTTTCTTTCTGTACCAGCAAGAATCCTCCAACTTCCACTTAGAGGAACATGAATATTCAGTTGTGGACATTGTTCACACAAGGGGGAGAGAGGAGTTGTCCCCAGGAGTGTGACTGGGTTTCCCAGTTTACATCTTTCCATAAAGAAGCAGCTGCATAAGGAGCTGATGGTCAGTGCAAGCCACAGGACAGCTTGTGGCTCCTGCTGCACCCCAGATCCTTCCCATTGTCCCCAGTTCCTGTCCCTGCATCCGGCCTGTGCCCTGCCTGGCTGTGAGTGCCTGTCCTGCTCAGAGTTATGGTAGTTTGGTGAGCAGCCAAGGGGCTGAGGATACAAATTATAATAACATTTCCTTCCCCAAAAGCATTGTGCCAGGGGCTGGGAGCTGTGCAGACCCTGCTGTCCTGCCCTCTGCAGCCATCCTGGGGTCAATGGCAATCTTGAGAAGCATCTTGCTAGTTCTGTAGGGCAGCAAACCTTCCCCAACAGCTCTGGGAGAGAGAGCTCAGTGAGAACTTAGAGTTTTTGTGCTGAGTGTGAAGACAGGAGTGTGCTTCTGCAATGCAAATACAAATGCAATTCACAAAATGAGTTTCTAGTCTGCATTTGGGACCAGAATGAGACAGTTCAAAACTGCCATGACTAAATCAAAAAAAGCCCTTGTCAAACCCAGTTCAGACTCTTACTCTTGAGCTGCAGGACTGGAACCTAGTTTTCCTCAGCTCCAGCAAGTATGAGCCAGTGCAGGCAGTTTCTTTTCCTATTTATTTTTTTTCCTGTTGTGATGGACCTCTTCTACTTTGCACAAATGAGTAGGCATGGACAGCTACAGTGCTCTTCTGGAGGGCAGTGCAGGCACTTGAGACCTCTGTTCCTCACGTTGCGAGTTTAATTCATTGGCCTCTCCTTGTCCCTTGCCTGGTCTTCCTCTGACCTGCATTTAGCCAAATGAATACAAGGTCTGGCATCCAGAAGTGCTGAGCAACAAGCAACTGGATTCTGAATCCTTAAATATAGATTTAAGAGCCTAATGTTAGGCACTGGTTTTGAAATTCTTGTGCAATTCCTGTGAGACAGTGTAGGGACAGTAGCGTGTCTAGGAGACACTTACAACAAACATTCTCCTTTACATTACAAACAAGCCTTCGATAAGTAGTAGATGGAGCAATTACCCAATCTGTCCTGGTGTTTATTGTTTGTTGGGGTTTTTTTAACAACATTCCAAAGTACCCTACAGATTTCTGGAGAAATGTCTCGTGGGTTTTTTGGGTTGTTTTGTTGGGGTTTTTTTTCAGTAAAAGGACAACAACAACAAAATGAATGAGTCCCATGCTACAGATCAGACAGTGTTTCTTAAGAGGTTTTAGAGCTTGTTGTTACACAAATACAATTTCTGTTGCCAAGAGTAAGCTAATATATTCTTGGCATGCCTGGTGAGTCTTAAATCACAGACAGTGGGTACATTCTGCCTGACAGCCAGAGGAACACAATTTCACTTTGATAGGTGCATGGTAAAGAACTTCTTGTTCAAAATAAAGCCTGTCCCACCGTGCTTAGACCTCCTCCAGCTCAGGAGGCATTTTGCATATGTTAAGACTGCAGGGCACAAGAATGTTGTCATATGATTATATCTCCTGATTTTCTTAGAAATTACCCCAGCTGCGTTTTAATGCTGCTGCTGTAATTTGAAATGAGTAATTGCTCAATGGATTAAGAATCCAACATGTTTTATTGGGCTTTTTAATATGTCTTTCAAATGTGGTTTCAAAGATAAAATCTCAGCCTCCAAATTGCACCTTTACCAAAGAAAACGCATTGCTGCATTGCTCTGCTCAGACCCTCCCCAGCTCTCTGGGTTTACCACACTGTGTGCGACCCCTCCAGTGGAGAAGGTTCAGGGCAGGAGGGTCTTCCAGCAAACTGCTCCCAGTGTTTTCTGTCAGCACCAGCCAGACTCGGGGGGCTGGGGCAGGGGCTTGCAGGGCAGGGATTAACCTCAGATCACCAAGAAACCAGCTTCATACCAAGCCTCCTTCCTGGTCCCCCCTCTTACAGCATCTTCTGCAGTATTCCTGAAGATGTTTCTTTTTGCAAGGAAAAATCCAGTATGTAACACCACCAGAAATACTTTATTTACAAACAAGAAAGCTGACCTAGGACTGTTCCTTTAACATTTCATTTCCCCAGCTCTGTGTTCATTTGCAGGTGAACAACTCTTTTCTATTTTTTCTCCTTCCTGATGGTTTCGTGAGCTGCTTTCTCATCTCTCACGAAAGACATGGGGTTCCTGGATAATAAATAGCAAACCAAAGTGAAACTGCATAGTGATATGTTGTCTGACCAATGTAATGCCCCCAGTTCTGGGCCAGGGCACCTTACTGACCAGGACAGGGCAGCTTTTCCCTGCCACACACTGACTCTAAAATCAGGTGTTTCCATTCTGTTTGTGCAGACTTATTAGAGCCGCCCTTCATGGGAAATATCCATTGGTGTTATAATATTAAAGTAGAAAATTACAAGAAGCATTAAAGGAGACAAGAAAAGATTCTGTACATTAAAATAAACAAAGAGATAGAAATCACAGTGCTACCATAAAAAAAGAATAAAGATTGGTTGTTCAACAGCTTCTTTTCTTAAGTCTTCACAGTAAAAGGTTAATTCCCAGCAGATGCTTAGAATCATTAAAATTAACAGCAAACTGGAGTATGGAGAGTAGGAAGAGAATAGTTTAAATATGTTCAGCTGGGTTAGATACATTCAAATGAGCAAGCTGCGAGGAAATTCACCCTGCAGTATTTAAGGAAATAGCTGGAGCAATCTGAACCATTAAATGATTACCTTTAAGAACTCATGGATCATGGAAAAGTGAGACCTCAAAGGACTAAAGAAGGATAGATTTCTTTCTTCTTTTTTTTTTTTTCCTTCTGAAAGGAAAAACAGAGGACTAAGAGAATTGCAGGTTAGTCTAGCTTCAAACAGCTAATCAGTTACTGATTTGTTTATTAGCCATCTTAGACTATCCAGCCAATAACAATGTAATAAGTATTTTTGTCAAGAGTAAAATCATGACACATTAATTTAATTTCCTTCATTGACAGGATAACTGACCTTGTGAATCTGAGGGAAGCAGTGAATGTGCTATGACGTGACTGCACAACTGAATATAACATTCATACAGTGAAGCATTGAAAGGGGAAACTATTACAAGTGCAAAAATGGAAGGACAAGGATTTTTGAAGAGTTTGCTGTCAAAGTGAGAAATCATATCACCTCGGATACATAAGGGGCTTTCTGGGTGCTCTTTGTTTAATGAGTAGGATAACAAAATATACAGCACACCTAGAATTTCTAAATCACCTCACAGACACTTAAGCATCCTGGAGCACAAGTTTTTAATTCAGCCTGCTCTGAAGATACTGTAATAAGTGTCTGGAATCAGTACAAGAAGTTCAGCAAACAGCAATGGGGCATTTTACCCGTACAAGGGAAAACTCTAATATGCCATTAAAAACTGTGGAATAAAAGGCAGTGCAACATAAGGATGTGGATAAAGCAAATCATGATCCCAATGCACAACAATATCATGCTGCTGTTGCTAAAAAAGGCAGGCACTGCTTGGTAGCCAAAACATCTGTTTGGCTGACAACAACTGGCTCTCACCACCACCACCCCTGACTGCCACATCCTGGTCCTGACTTTTGTGGCACAGCCCTACGATGCTGAAAAGGAGACAGAGAATGAGAACTGGGAAATACCAAAAGAAAACCACCTTATTTCATTTCTCGTGAACCTCTCTCCATAGAAGACCCTGCTCCTTGGTGAGGAAAGCCATCCTTGCCAGGCAGTCGTGGAGCAGCCCCCAGCACCCTCACAGTGGCACTTTGGGGGCATTTGAAGTGCCTCCCTCCCACCCAGGCTGAGCTTTGGGGACAGCAGCTCTTTCAAATGACATTTTGAAACCAGGCAATTGGATGAATCTGCCTCTCCCTCTCCCATAGACTTGCACTGGCCAGTCTCTTGTGCACAGTCTACTGTTCCCACGAATTGCTGGAGAGTGAGGACTTGATGTTCCCCAGTTCAAGAAAAAGCCTCAGGAAATTGCAAAAAGTCTTAAAAAGCCACAGTTTGTTTTCATAACATTCTTTTCCTTTTAGAGAAGTAATTTTTCCTTTTTTTTTTTTTTTTACATTCTCTTTGATAGGTCATGAGTTAATGGACATTAATGATTTAAAAACTATGGCACAAGACACTGGAAAGGTAGTTTGGCTTATTAGCAGGGCTTTGTTTATGTAGGGAAAAAGGATGCTTAAGTTACTAAAGAACTCTAAATTTTTTAATTTTTTTTTTTTTTTTTTTTTTTTTGCCAGCAACTGTTTCTGAATGAATTTCTAGCTTCCCTCTAGGTTCTCTAACTATTTTCCTGTTTACAAGGCAAAAGTGTGCATGTATCTTATGGCTTGATTTCCTAATACTTCATTTCAGTCTGTCCTAAAGCCAAGCATGCCATTAATCTCATTCTGCAGTGGGGGGAGTTCAGCATGGCATTGATGTCCTGCAGAGATCGATGTTTCAGGCTGGGCCATGGCTTTATCTTTGGAGATGCTGTTCCTTCTACAGGCTCTGGCTGTAAATTTTAGATGACTAAATAAAACAAGACAAATCATAGTCTCCACTATGATGTGACACCCTTTGTCTTCTTTCCAGTCATATCCAGAAGGGTTCTTTCTCTCACTTGACATGAGAAATATTGAAGGAGTCTGCTAACATAACTAAATCACATCATGTATCCATGGAACCTGTCAAAGCTGGTGGCATTAGTTCACTTTTCTCTTTCTCTTCTTACATTCATATCCATGAGACTCGCCAAATAACCAGGACAGAGTTACCTTGTGCTGGGCAAAGGAAACCTGAGGCACAAGAACTTTGGGGTCTGCCTGAATAAAATCTAAAACTCCCCTCTGTTATTGAGGGGAATTATCTCCCTGCTGCTACAGGTTAATACTTCAGCCCTTACTGGGCTGTGGTCGCCTAGGCTGTTTCCAAGGCTTTGGGTGCCTGAGTGCTGCAAGGATTTCATGTCACTGAAGACACTTGTCACTGACTTTTCCTGTGACCTTGACACAGCCTTGCTGAGAGGGCTGAGGTTGGCTTTGCAGAACACACCCTCGGGTGCACACAATGCAGGGATCCTGGAAGGGCATCTCTGCCCCCCGGGCACTGCATGCACAGGAAAAGGGCTTTCAGCATTTGCAGAAAACTAATAGTAACAGGATCTCAAAGACCACCTTAAGCCTGAATTTTGAGTTCTCAGTATGAATTCATCCATCTGGAAAGCACTGTAGGAGGAGCAGATTAAGTTTGTAACACAGGTGTGATCTGATGGCAATATTTATCTCAATAGCCAAGAAAAAGAGTTCAAATTTGCCTTTCCAAAAGCATCATCCAGTCTTGCCTGGGGGTCCATTTCAGAATGCATTGTGCACCTTCCTGGACCCTCTCCCAAAATGTGGGGTTGCTTGGAACTGGCTGTTCCAGGTGACAGTTCCCCTCTTTATTTCCAGCTGTTGCATTTATTATTAGTGGACAAGCAACAATACAATAAATGCTTTCTTAATGTTTGTTTCTGTTAGGCAATTGTATTTGCCATGGGGATAACATGCAATCAGGGCTGAAGAAACAGCAGTGTTTGCAAACTATGGCTGGGTGATGTGAAATCCTCTAGTGCTTCCAAGAACAGGAGAAGTCTACAAGGTAGAATTTTCATTAAAATGTGATAAAGTATTCAGATGTGGGAAGTAGCTCCTTTAGCAGAAAATACAGGTCGAATGGAGCACCAGCTGCTGCTGCTCATGTGAATAGTGCTGCTATGCTATGCTTATCCTTAGAAATGAGCTATAATTTTATTATTTCAGAGGGAGAAGTGCTTATATATATATATATATATATACATGTCCATACTGTTCTCCTTAGCAAAGGTGTATCCACTGAAATGAACAGCTCACTAAATAAATGTCCTCACCACTGTCCTGCGACAACAGGAGTTGCAAGTGAATTGTGTTTCATCAAAGTTTTTCCTTAAAGCAGCCTCAGTGTGCTGGGGTTTTTCCATTTCACTGCTAACAGCATTTTCAGATCTGGAGCTGCCAACAAAAGCCCACCTTTGAGACAACCAACAGTGACTGTATGTTTAGCTACCTGTGTGAATTTGCAATTCCCAGATTTGCTCATGAAAAGCCAGAGATAGTACAGGAAGACAGGCTACACCTGCCATTGTACAGCAGTGTTACACTGTTTTGTACACTTGACCTCAAATAAACCTCAAGTAAGAGAGGAAATGATACAGATATGCTCTTCTACAGCAGCCACTCTTTCAGATAACTCTATCCCAACTTCTGGTTTTCCCCTCCAGTCTACCAGGAATAGTTCAAGATTCTCAGCTCCCGCCTTGGAACAGGAGAAGGGATTAGAAGATCTTTTGTCCCCTTCAAACACTTTTCTTCTATTTCTCTGCTTCTAACTGTGATATTCAAGTCCTTCACCAGCCCCTCCACCTCATTTTCCTTAAATGGTGACATCTAACCTTGACATCCCAAGTGCTCTTTAATGCTTCTTTGAAGTCCTTCAGAACTGACAACTCCCTTACTCATTTTACCTGGCACCATGTTAAATACAGTCCTGCTTCAAATACTTCTTTTTACAGAGTTTTTGTTGTTATTTCTGTTTTCAAGTAACAGAAAATGTGACAAAGCACACACTGGACTAGTTTAGCAGAGGCTGAAGGTTTCAGCCTAGTAATCCCCAGAGATTTCCTTCGATTTTGATAATTGATTTCAACACTTAAGTGAAGAAAGAAAATAAACCATATGAAAGAAGTAATTCTTACTCAATGCTCTTGGAAATCAGTTCCTGGAGTCAATCAAAGAAATCAGTGTTTATGTATTTTTCAGCATAGTTATTTTCCCTGTTATCAGCTGCCTGAAAAATGTGTGCAATAACCTATACCTGAAGTGAGCCTCCAATCTTCCCGTCAGCTTTTCTGCTCCCAGAAAATGTAGTGATGTTTCATTAGTGCTCCCACACTGCCTGGGGTATGTCATGGAATGCACTAAGACTACACACTGTTGGCCACAGTATAATAGAGAGAAGCAGGTGGAAAAATAAAATATGATTTTAATTTCCTGCCATCTACTAACCTTTTACCATACCCAAAGCAAGAAGGGATTATAAAGAAGATCTTACTTTTTGTTTGTCACTTGATTGATGAACTGTTTAAGTAATTCTCGCTAAATGTATTTAAAACGTATTTTTTCCTGCCACAACGTGCTCTTGGATTTCTTCTCTGGGAACTTGTGTTTACAGAGCTTTGCAAAGCCTGAGTGCTGTAGCTGAGTTAGCAGAATTCTTTGGCTTGCCTGTGTAGCATTGGGCATATAGACAAAATACTGGAGTGCCAATGTGTAAGCAGAATGCCACTGCCCCAGCCTCTGCCAAGCTGATAGCACGGGTTCCCTGCCAGGTGATAAAGGAATGACGGAATGAGCAGAGAGAGAACTTTGTGACTTACAGGCTGTACTGATGGCTGATTATTCTCCAGTTGGGCAGCACAGGCTGGGTAAATGTGTAACTACAGCAGAATCCAAGCAAAGCCCTTGGAGAATGCAGCCACGGAGAAGGAGCCGGTGACTGATTAACTGAGGAGGGGCTGCTGTGCTCCAGCAGAGAGCTTGGCGTGACTGGGACAGGCTCTTGCCAGGGCTGATGGCACTGGGCAGCTCTGTCTGCTGAGCTCAGGCTGGGCCCGAGCCCCTTCTGAAACAGGCAGTGCAGAAATGGACACTACTGAAAAACAACAGCAAAGAAACAGAAACCCCAAACAAACAAACCCCAAACCCACCCGTTCTGATGGTTGGTTACAACGGGGGATTTGCTGTGTCACACTCTGTCACCTCCAGGGCAACACACCTTCTTCCCTCATTAGCTCTGTGGAAAACAAGGGGAACACTCAGAGCAAGGCACTGCCTGGACCTTGTGTCCACACAGGAGGCTCATCTCTGCATAACCCACGGACAACGAGTCCAAGGAGATAACCCCCTTAGAAAACCCAGCTTGGACACTCCCAAAACATTTCCTCCAGACACGTGCAAACCTTTCTGCTCGTTCTGACCCTGTTTGGCAGTAGGATCTCAGGCCCACACTGTAAATCTGCCTGCTGTTTGACTGTCCAGAAGTGCAAGGTCCAGGCAGCTTCTCACAGGCACAACATTCCCCCTTCCCAGGCTGAGAAAGAACATACATTGTGTTGTTTCCGATTGCCTGCCTAAGCCAAATTCATGAGGAAGAATTGCTCCTAGGGTCAGAAAGAACTAGTGAAACAGAAGCACTTCTAATAAAAATAAATGCTGGTTTTATTCCCTGTTAGAAAATTCCCTTCTCCTTGAAGGACGGAGTATTCTGTGACAAATGTTCTCATTCCTCTTTTATTTTTAATCTGAATTCCCAGCTGTAGTTGGCTCGGGTCACATGCTGTTTGTTCTGCCTGAGCATCCTCATGGCTGCAGCAGTGGATGTGAGTCGTGTCCTGGGGCAGGCTGTGCTGCAGCCCTGGGACAAACACTCTGCAGCACAGAATTTCCCCGTGCTCTCTGTGCTCGGGGAGGTGGTTTGTGTATCTCCTCTGCCCACACCTTGGGCAGCCAAGGCTGATGGGCTGTGGCCTTGCCCCGGTGCTCCCAGAGAGAGGAAAGGCTGTCCTGGCCCAGAGGAAGGGCTGGCAGAGCCTGAGCTCACCCAGCAGGGCAGCTCTTGGGGAGGGATGGGAAACTCCTGCGGGGGTGGGTTAGGACAGGTCTGTGAGCAGAACCACACTGTGAAGAATTGTTGTCATCCTTCTGAAATCTCAGCAGTATTCAGATAAACAGGCTTTAAAAATCCTGATCAAGTGAGTGTTGCAACTTTCACTGCCACCAGCTCTGCAGCTCCCTGCCTTGACTTTTGACTCTTCATTTTCACTCAGTTGTAAACTTCTTAAGTGGGCTAAGCTGCTCTGCTCCCTAAGCTCCTGTTCCTGCCTCCTTGTCTTGGAGGCATGTGAATTTCTGGTGGCTGATCATGAAGTCTCACTTTGTTTCATGGCTCTCTCTGAACAGGAAAAGCCTTTCTAGATACTGAAGGGTGAGTACCATTGAATTTCTAGCTCTGTGCCACTGTTCTGTTCCTGAAGATGATAACAGTATAAATTACTTCACAAAATACTTGCTATTTTTCCTAATTCAACAAAATGACAACTCATTTGTGCCATCCACACCCCCTCTGAGAGAGAATCCTTTCTGCAATTGGGGCTCCAAGGTAGGAGAGGACAGGGTCCTTCATGTTAAAGAATTTGTCTTTGGGTCCATGTCTGAGCCTGCACTGACCAGCATGTTCTCCAAAGTGACAGGGAATATTTTCAGCCTAGTCCTGGAAATGGCTCCACATGTACCACCCCAGTATACATGCAGAGTTCTCTGGTTTTCTTTTGGCACTGGCAGCCACATCTCTGACAGAGGGATTGTAGACATCTAAGACTCCAGACTTAATATCCTATTTCTGCCTCACAACCACCCAGTACCTTGGGATATTTGATAGAAGGACTTTTTGTTTTATTTTCCCAAGTAATAGCTCTAAGAAATGCAATCACTAATATCAACAGCCTGTATCAGCTGCTACTTCTGTCATATTCCTCCAAGGCTTTGAGAAGAATGGCTGGATTTAGAGAACCCTACTCAGGTTTTGCCTTACCCATTTATTTGCTCCTCTCTTTACACATATGAGATAGATCAGATCTCTGGAGAACTGAGTCTATTTACCCACAGAACAGTGTGATGCAGCAGCAGGACTGGCAGTCCCTCTGTGAGAAGTCACTTGTGTGCAGACACCAGCCTGTGAAGACGCTTGTAGGACATGTGTCAATTCAGAATCTGTAGCCACTCATTCCCCATCTGTGCTGAGCCAACCAACCACAGAGCTCACTAATGGCCAGGGTCCTTTGAGACATGAACAGGAATAAACCAAATTTGTCTTCTGTCAAGTGCTGTGCAATCCATACAGCTTTGCCCATATTGCACTGCCTTTGCAGTGGTCAGCAGTCCTGCTGCCGTGGCAGTTCTCTTGCTTTGTGTCCAGCACAACACATTTCACAGGTGACACAGCAGTTGTATGCAGAAGATGCAGGCCCAGGAGTGCCAGCCTGACTTGCTTGCTGACGTTAGGGGCAAGTTCAGAATTATTGCAGTTTACCACGATGCTGCTTCTGAAACTTTCCGTGGGGAGCACAGCCAGTGCTGCCTTTCCCAGGCTCTCCTGGGAACTCCAGACATTTGCACCAGCACTGCATTCGGACCCTGAAGTTTTGCATGCTAGAAGCTGCAGATAACACCAGAGCTGAGCTGCTGCTGCTGGGAGATAATTATATATTGGCCAGTGAATTTCCAGAGCAATTTTTAAGCTTTCACAGGAGAAGAAACGGAATAATTTCTCGTTTTAGCAAATGATAGCTATTTGTACGTGTTAGGGAGAGCTTTGCATCCAAATTAGTAACTTGAATAGAGCCTGAACTCCGAGGCAATCAGCAATCAGGGGGGATGGTAGGATGCTGGCTGAGGGAACAAAGGACAAATCTCTTTTCTTTACATTTTACCCAGCAGTTTAAATGCAGGGAATGTGTCACCTTATTCTTCCAAACAATACAGGCAAAGAAATCGCTGCATTCTGACTAACCAGAGGAGGGGATTATCTTTTGCAACTGGGCCATGTCAAGTACTGTACCTCGAAATTAATCTTTTACAAGCACTTATGTAAGTGAAACCTCTTGACTAACAGTGTGCTGTATCTTGTCACCACGTGCGTGACTCAGCGTGACATCAGCTCAGCATCACTGTGGAGGAAGGGGAAGCGATGGAGCCAAAAGGATACGACTGTCAGATGACAGACTTGTGAGGAACTCCGGGCTTGGGTCACACGACGAGTGTGAGGCAGCATGTGCAGAAACAGCTCTGACAAGAGAATGCTTCTGGTATGCTCATTTTTGTCAGTGGCCTCATTTATTCTGGGATGGGATACAGTCCTTGGTAATTCAGAATCATCCTGGAGGAAACCCAAGAGTTTGCACAGGAACATTTTAAAATAGGCTATACTGTATTAAAAGATGACTAAGTTTCAAAAGAGACTGTGCATGAAATAACAACCAGGTTATACTTTATCTGCTTAACCACAGTGGAAAAGAAGTTGTGGCAGTTCATTCCTTCCTTTTGGTGCTCCTTTGGGAGCAAAAGTGGACAGGAGGATGTCCTGGGAAGGAGCAGAGGTGAGCAGGGCATCATCTGCTCCCGCTTCATCCATTGTCAGAAGACCTGGAAGCCTCACTTTACAAGCTTTGACTGCTGCTGCAGTCTTTAATTCAAATGCTTGGTGAATCCTGATCTTGGGAGCCAAAAACTCTAGGGACACTCTTGGAATAACCCTCAGGCTGTAGAAAACTAAAGGACCGTTTTTGGCAGCATGGTAGTGTACTTTATGAGAGCCATTCCAATATGCCTGGTTTATTAAACACAGAGAAATTGCTCTATATTTCTCATCCTTCAAATTACAGACCTCCCCATCTCTGTTCAACAACCCCTTTATCCCCACAGTGATGAGGCTGTCACATAAATCACACCCATGCAACAAGTAGGATTAATTATAGATCCAGAAATATTCTTGCCCACATTCCCACCCCTCCACAGCCCACAAAACTCCTGTGGCAATTAAAATATGTGGATTATGGGTTGCTTCCCTAGGGTCACTGGAAAGCTAAGGACAGATGCTTGGAAGTCTCTTGCTGTCAGGAATGCTGCTGCTCTCTGAGACATCAGCACCAAATAAATAAATAATCAAGAGCCAACTTGGTTTCACTATGTTTTGAAAGCCCATATTGATGCAACAGGACCTTGCAATGCTGCAGTAGGGCTGTGTTTGAAAGAGACAGCAAAAGTTTCACCTCATCTCAGGAGCAGGCAAGGTCTCAGGAGGTTCATGAATGGCAGAGATTTGGTGCAGCTCCAGAATGGAAAGACCTGCTTGTCCTGCACTTGTCCCAGGTGGCCATCCCTTGTCTTCAAAGGGATGAGAATCATGGACTCACAGAGTGGTTTGGGTTGGAAGAGACCTCAAAGCCCATCCAGCTGCACCCCCTGCCATGGACAGGGCCACCTTCCACCAGCCCAGGGTGCTCCAAGCCCCGTCCAACCTGGCCTTGGACACTCCCAGGGATCCAGGGGCAGCCA
>JAWWEE010000021.1:18874466-18884823 GCA_035221455.1 Xenops minutus
AGGAAAGGAAAGGAAAGGAAAGGAAAGGAAAGGAAAGGAAAGGAAAGGAAAGGAAAGGAAAGGAAAGGAAAGGAAAGCTGGATTTCCTGGATCTCTCAGTTTAGAGAAAACCTGCACAAACAGCCCAGCAGACATCGAAAAAATTGAATCCTGTCTTTTGCCACCTGCCTGCCAGGCTGTCACCTGGTGATGTCACACATTTGGTGAGAGACTCGCTTTGAACTGTTTCGTCTGTCACGCAGCAAGGCTGGTATTTTGGGTCTGAAAGGGCAGTGTGGTGGTCATGCCCAGCACTTGTCAGACTTCCCCAGGGAACAACACCAGGCAGTTCTGCTCTCAGATTGGCAGGAAGTTTAAGGCAAGAAGACCAAATTCCAGCTCCACTATGAGTCTCACAGTGCTGCAAAGTTCAACCCTCGCGAAATGCTGGAGCTTGGAAAGGGATGTTGCAGCAGACAGGAGCAGGCTCTGGCATCAGGCAGTCAGAGGGCTGCTGAAAAGGGGTTTCTGACAGAACCTGAGCTGAGCCACAGCGAGATGAATGAGCTGACCCCAGGAGTTCCAGTGTGGGGTGGTTTATTCAGTGTGCAGACGGCTCCACTGTCAGCCTGCTGTCTATTCTGTCCTTGTGACTAAAAATAAACCTCCACGCACAGCAAAGAAAGTCATTTACTGGCACTTGGGCCTAATTTAAGAATTGTAAAAGAAGGAAACATTAGTTGCATTTCTGTAAAAAGCACTTAATCAGCAAAGCATAGTTCCTTTAAAACCTCAGTATGTTTAATTCTCCTTCCTTTTACTAAGGAGTCTTCCCCTTCAAGCCTCAATAATTTGATTCCCAACAAAAGACAGAAATGGTTTTAGAACAACTTTTACTAATGTTTACTGTGGCATATCATGCTTATAAAATCTTTTTAATATGTAACCATTTAACTTCTGTTGGCAATATAAATTCACAGTGGTAGAGATATTTTGTAAATACCACGCTAACTTAGCATCTGAGTCAGAGCACATTGTAAAAGAAAATGGCCTTTCAAGCAGACTTTGGGGTTTGCAGGGCACTAAGATATATTAGGGAGAAATTTTAGGATGGGCCAGAGTTGAGAGTTCAGTGTGCTCTTCATGCTGCAGATGCAACTGTGTGCCCCGAGCCCTGTGAGGGCTTGCTGAGGTCACCAGCCGTGCCGGGGGACGTGAGTCAGCAGAAGCATAAATGATTTCAACACCTTTGCTATAAATTCCATAGTTTAGTAATATGAACTTTACAAAACTTCTGCTAATTTGGGACCTGTGAGACTTTCCACTGGGTGACTTAAAAAAATTACACACGCTGCCACAATATTTGCATTAAAACAATGTTAAGGACTCGAGCAGGAACAAGATTTTATTCTCCTGCCCTACAACTGCGTTTGAAAAACCATCCCTGTCCTGCACAATATTGAAGCAAGACAGTGGCTATTATAAGCTAAGAGAATGAAGAACATTGAGAGTGAAAATAATTATGTTATTGAGACAGAAATACATTGTTATTTATACCACAATTCAAAAGTTCTACAAAAACATTTTTTGCAAAGGCAGATGTATCTAAAACGCTCCTGTGGTCAATAAAACCAATTGAAAAACATATCTCAAGATGAAAAGAAAGCTAAAGAAGCACTTTTCAGGAAAATAGTATAAAAAAAAATACCTCTAGGATCTCGCAAAAGAGCAAGGAACGCACGTGTGGTTTAAACTGGAACATTCTTTAGGAGGAAGCACAGAAATTCATACCTGAAGGCCAAAGGGAATGATGTTTTCTGCTGTCAGTAATACAGGCCATGAAGTTCGGATGCCATTGCACAGCTGTGGGCTGTCAGATATGAGGAAATTTCTTTAAATGACCCCAAAACAGCACTGTTTTGGGGTCCTGACAGCCACTTGCATGTCATGTGAGCACAAGCAAAATGCAAATATGGCACACAAGTTGGTCCAGACTTGGAGGACTTCCAAAGCACCCAGGGGAGCCTCCTCAGAGGGGTGTTTACCTGGGGCTGTGTGTTACAGGTGTTTCCCCTAATCCAAGACCCCAAAATCCAGAGTCCTACAGGCATTCTGCAGAATTGTGATTCTCCTGCAGGCCTCTGTGGCTGTAAATGCAATGAACAGAATAAAACCATTTGTAGATGGAGTTTCCCGTCTGTGACAGATTGATAGTGCTAATTCAAATGTCATTCATTTTTCTTTAGTGTTTCAGGACACAAGAGGATGGAAATCACTTATATGAAACATGGTAAATGTTGAAAGCCAATATATTTTAGATCATTCAATTATGTCTAATTTCTACCTGCTGTTGTGAGGGAAAGGATATGTGAAATGGAGTGTTTATATACAGTTTTTCTGGGACATTCAATTATATGTGTGTGATTTGCAGGTTTGAATCTATTGTTTTGTATATCTGAATATCAATATCTCATTGTCATTTGACAATCAACTTCTTCCCTTGTGATACAAAATGTACTCGTGCCATAAATTGCACAGTAGGTTTCATAACCTGCTGCAGTGCCAGGACAGGATTGTTCATATTCAAACACAGCCACCCATATTGCTTGGCCACACACCTCTGGATTTATGTAAGAAGCAAAAGAATTGGAGCTTCTTGTAAATTTTATCACATGTGAAAACAACCTTGCAGGAGCATCCAGTGAGTATTCTGTGGCAGCCAATGAGCAGAAGAAATCCTGAGGAAAAAGCTCAGTGAGGACCAAGCCCTTCAGCTTGACTTAAACACAGCAAGATCAGCCCCAGGTGTGGGCTTGGAAAACAGCACAGTTTCACCAGGGCAAATATAAAGTGCAAAGTGCTTGGTCTTCTCTTTTTTTTATCTTTTTTTCTTTTTTTTTTTTTATTCCAGAGCAGAGCCAGCAGTTATTTATCCAAGGTGTCAAACCTGCAGTTTGAGCAATGAAGACCATGCTGCTGTACCAGGCAGCTTCTGTGTTGGTCATCCCTTCCCAGATCACGTGCAGCACCAAATGCCACCCTTCCCAGGGGGGCAGAGGTGAGGTGTCACCTCGGGTGGCTGATTGTCCTGCTCACAAAGTCCTGACCAGCCAGTTCCCTCTGTGCCAGCCTCTTCAAATTGCTTGTGTTTTAATGGGATCTTATTAATACATTCATAGTAACATATTAATAGCAATATTATTAACATAACAGACATTTCCTTCAGTGACCACACTTATGATCAGGGTTAATATGTTTATGTTTTTCAACTCTGAACATAATGTAGGAAGTCCTTCTGGATCATCTCCTTCCTTTATGCATCCAGATTTCCAAAGCATGTCTTATTTACAGAGCCCTCACTACTAAATGATGCTTAAATTCCATTTCATGGGCTTGGTTTCCTCCTACAAAGGCAACTTCAACTGGCATAGCATGTCCGCATTAGCATTTTACATGCCATGCCTGACTTGCCCCTTTCAGTGATCGCAGCCCACACTCAGGTGAGTGATGAAAAGTGGGTCCTGGATAACCCTGTAAGCTGCCCCCCACCAGCAGCACTGCTCCTCCCTCCATGGCAGTGACAGCAGGCATTCTGCAAGGAGTGCTGATGACCCCAGCTTTGTGCTGAATCTCATTTGCATGGCCATAATCAGGAGACAGATGTGACACAGAGCCTGGGTGACTGTACCTCTGGAACCTCGGTGCCTGTGCAGGAGATCTGCTCTGTGGCTCAGGCACAACCAGGTGGACATCACACATCTCCCCAACTACTGTAAGTATGTCAGGTGTCCTCAAGCCCCACCTAGAGCCTCATAATGCTGACCCTACATTCCAGTCTCAATGTGCCTTACACAGCCTGACAGATGGAAACAAGATTTCCCTACTGTTTGCCCTTCCTTTTATGAGTTATTTACTTTTTTTTTATCTGGAGCCTGGATTTCAAACACTCCTGTGCTCACAGTCATGATCCAAGGGAATTCAGTGGCTGCCTGCAGCTTACTCATTGTTTAAACAAGCCCACAGCACATTATAGCTGTGTAAAGAGACCAGCTAGCCTACTTTGGAGAGTTTGGTCTATCCCACAGCGACAGAATTATCTCTTTTTTAACATGATTAGACCAAAATTCGCTGTAGCTACTGCACTTGCCACAATTCAACAGGCAAGGCCAAAAAAGGTTAAAATATCTCTATAAGAAGCTTAATGATCTTTGAAAGCTATTTGTCATTCTTTCTTTCAGAGTCCAATCTGAGGATTATGTACTTAAAAAGCAGCCCTTCAGCTGGAGGCTTCACTTTTCCGTGCTGGTGACAATCCTTGTCGTGTGGATCCAGAAATAGATCCTTGATAAACCTTTAGCCTAACATCCCTGTGGCTGAGACACCAAAAGAAGCAGAGCCCAGCAGGTAATGGGGCAATGAGAAAGGGGATTTAACCTATACCTGAGTTCAAAAGATACAGAGAGAGGTGAGGAACAGAGCACAGGAAGGGCAGGGACAAACGAGCCAAGGAACTGCACAAAGAAGTACAAATGAGACACCAAGCCATTATGAGTTGCTCCCTTGGTTTATGACAGGGAATTGTTTGCCTTTGTGTGCTCATAAATGCATTTAAAATAAACAGAACATTTCCTAGTATAGGCCATGGCACTGGTTTTTTCCTGGTAAAAAAGCTTTAAGAATACCATTGGAATATTAAGATGCTGACATGTAAAACTCAACAAAAGAGCTACAAGCCTTTTCCTGTTATTAAACAAACGGAAAGTAAATATTCAAGATTGGATATATTCCGAAAGAGGATGTTCTGGGCTTGGTTGTTTTTTGTTTGGTTTTTCTTTTATTATTTAAAAGAATACATACTTTTGGCAACAAATCGATTTATTTGCTTCATTTCCATTCTTAGAATGTGATGATTTAGGGATTTATCTTGATTTGCTTGTTATTTTGTCCTTCTGTCAGCTCTGACACATGAACCTAGACAGCATTTAGGATGAGCTCTGAGACACATTCCAGGTAATATCTGAATCCTCTAAGATTGTTTCTGTGCTTAAAGGCAAATAGCCATGTGAAAGCACATTCCTGGACCAGACAGGGTCTAAATGAAATGGAGTGACACCAGATTTTCATTTTGTTCTATAATAAAAATAACCTACTCTGTTTCCTTAATATTGTAAATGAGGTAAAAGTGTTGGAGTCAAATTCAATTTTAGATGTTACATCTGCAGGAATTATACATCACTAGAGCCCAGTTTGTAGCTGGTCCTGGATACTGCCTTTAAATGGTCTGGGATGTAGCATCCCCTGAGATCTGTTCTATCCTTACATTTAACAAACTGAAAATGCTTGGGAAAGCAGCAGAGAAATGGAGTAAAATCTACTGGGTTATTCCTAGAGTAGGATTCAGTCATCCTAAGTAAGACCTTCATTTCAGCTCCTTGGAATATTTGAATGGAATAGCTGCTCTCCGGCCTCTTGTTAATGAATGGGTGTGGAAATCACAAAAATATGCAGTGAAAAGAATCTTCAGAAAATAAACACCAGGGCCAAAAGGCTGTCACCTCCAGTTTTATGGAAATTGTGAGCACAGGAGATAACTGTGCCTTCCAACAACCATTGGACACCCAGGGAAAGTCGGGAAACACCAGCCATCAGTATCTGAAGGGAAATGTAATGAGCAAAGCAATTATTTGACAATTATGCAGATGGATCCAAAAATGTGAGCCACTGCTTCAAGGATTCTGCACTTATCTGAATGCAAAAAAGAGCTGTGATGGGGGAAAAAAAATAAAAGCTTTTTCCAACTATTTATTCCTACAGGTTAATACAAAGCACACAATAATTTGAAAAATATTAGGAAAAGCAAGGTTGTAAACAATCAGGGAGACAATAATCAATACCTGAGAAGTCTGAAAAAGACCTGTTTGAGAGTCAAGATGTGCAAGTGAGAAGTGGGGCTTGAATATTTTGTGCTCCATTTAGTGCCTCTTTAGGGGCCCAGGTGCCCATTGACCTCAAATGAAAATCTATCTCGTATTTCCATCTTTCAGTGGAGCATGACCATTCTTCTGCAGTTTGCACGGGGCTGCCACGGTCCCCGGAGCTCTGATTGAAAATGCTGAAACATGGACACCTAGTGGAGACACCCCTCTCTGACAGCTCTGGCTCCAGCTGGAAGGCAGTTTAAATGTGGACTTTTACTGATGGTGAAACCTGGAGATTTGTCCTTGTGCTCAGTCACATGAGGTGAAGGTGAGAGTCAGAATTTGGCCAAACAGAAGCTGTGCATCATTTAACAGCTCGCCCAGGGGATTGATGAAGCAGAAAAACTAATGACCTACGAAAGAACAAATGTTTCTTCACCAAAAGGTAAATAAATCTGATGCTGGAGCTCGGGGGCTGGAAGTGCCCTTAATTCCCCCGGACGTGGCAAGTCTGGATCTTCTGCATTAGTTTCCACGGTGAGAAGGAAAGAAGTGACTTGAGGGAGGCTGAAAGAAAATGAATGTTCACATAATTTCCAAATTCCTGTAGTTTGCAATACAAACTGTGAGCTGCCCCTGTGGACAAGGAGTGACTGCACTGGGATGTCTGCAGAGCCCTTGTGCTGTACTTGGTGGGATGGGATGGGATGGAAGCTGGATCTGACGGTTTTCTACAAGAATTCCTCATTCAAGTGTGTTTAATCTCCAAGAACACAAAATTATTGTCCCTGTTTGAAATATTACAACACACTCATATTCAATGTTCTCTTTTCTCATGCTGTTCATTTTCTTGCTGTCCACCTCGGGGTTTCTATTATGAGATTGCTTCCTGGGTTGATGCTTGGCCAATATTTGTCTGACTTCTCTTTTTTTTGTCTCCTGTGAAAACCATCTGAAACTAAGCAGAAACTAACCTTGATTTATTTCTTTAATAAACAAAATTAAGATACTGCATATTAATAAAAATGAAAAGTATTCCCTAGTTCTTTTTATAAAGTTTCCAAAAACAGTCCAATATCTCTGTCAAAGTTAATGTAACCAGAATTTCCATGGGAATTTCTGTCAGTCTGGGGAAACTGGGACTGTCTAATGTAAATAACTACAGCGTATCTTCCCACTACTGTCCAAATCACCTTATGAGAAAGAAAAGAGCTTTATTTTAAAAGGGGAGTAACCTCATGTTTCTTTTGTGGACTAGAACTAGTATGGGATAAGAAAACTTCACAGGAACATTCTGTCGAAACCAGAGACAGAAATTATTATAATGATAAATCATGACTTGAATTTTATGGGATTCTATGCAAAAACTCTTTTTTTTTGGCATGGATTCCAAAATTACCTAAAGACACTACAAGAATAGATCATTCTTTTATGATCTTATGACTAACTTTCTTGAGAGTGCTACGTGGGCAAATAGTTTTACAGGGTAACATTTCTGTTTCTTTTAATAAGCCTAAGCATGTAAAATATGTATTTAAAGAGTACCTGGCCTGTATGTTTTGGCTGGAATAGGACTGGGAATTAACTTCCCAACTCCCTATAAAAGTCCTCAAGCATCCAGAAAACAACCACCTTGGATAACAAAACTCCCTAGTACCTTCCTGCATATGGCAACTTAATTTTATGGAGTAGAAACCCCATAACATCATAATTGGTTAATATTAGTTGTTAAATATTAGTTAATATAATATTAAATGAGCTCCTATTTTATAAATGGAATGTTTCATAGAAATAGTACCAGATGAACTTTGCAGTATTTGAATGGAATAGCTGCTCTCTGGCCTCTTGTTAATGAATGGGTGTGGAAATCACAAAAATATGCAGTGAAAATCATCTTCAGTCAGTGTGGAAGGACAGAAACCACAGAGAGGCTGCAATTGGTGTACAGGTTTGAAAGGAAATTCCCACGTGTGTGGTCGGTCACAGGAGGAGTTTCATCAGGCTGGCAGGGAGAGCAAGGCTGGCCATTGTAGCTGCTTTTCGGCTCTACTCCTCCACCATTGCCTGAGAAATCCAGTAACAACACAGAGCACAAGCATCTTCCCCCTGGAAAGACATATTGCCAGTTCAAAGGAATTCCTGTGGGTGCACTGGTGTCCCACATGGGACCATGCTATAGGATAAACATATTTATATCCCTATAGCGTGGAACTTGTGGGGGTGGCAATGTAAACGAGGGGACAAGGAGTCAGCACAACTGACAGGCAGCAGAGACAGCTGTGTCAGAGGTGAAGGCAGTGCATTTCTAGAACTGAAGGGCTACAACCACCATGATTTAGAGAGTCATATTAGGCTTGTCAGAAAGCTGACATTGCTTTGGACGTTAGCTTCATAATGCAGTAATTCAACTGAGTTTCAAGAAATAGTGAGCAATTGAATAATCTGCATTAGAGCAATGCATCAGCCAGATACAACACCAAAGAGTGTGTTCTCAGAGTGACATTCCTGAACTGAAAGTCTGTAGCACAGATGGAAAGCTGAAAGATGACCTGACAAGAGGTGCAGGTGCCCAGCCTCGGCAGTGCAGCACAGAGCCCTGGGCTCTCTGCCGCACTGCACAGAGAGCCAGAGTGCCCCTGCAAGGAAAACCCAAGCCTAAAAACTCCCAGCAAAGGGGCCTCCAGTGCTTTTAATGCAGTCCCCTGCCTCAAGGCAGGATTAACTTCATTTGTAGTGTTCCTGAAAGATGTTTGTCTAACCTGCTCTTAAAATTCCCAGTGATGGGCATGCTACAATCGCCAGTGTTGTCCTCACCTCACAGGCACAATTTTTTGCCATATGATGCCTTAGCTCCTCCTGTATTCCCGTGGTCATGCAGAGCAATTCATGTGTCCCTTGTTGCAATGTGCTGTTTTGCCCATTTTACCATTTCTAGACTGAATTATTTCAGTCTTCCCCCACAGATCACTTGTCCCTCGGCCTTGGCTCCTGCCAGCAGCGTGACATTTCTGCCTCTCTGTGATTCACTCTGACCTTCAGGGTTGCTGTTCAGAGCCTGTCGTTGAGGTGCTGCCTAAATGCTGGCTCATCACAAAAAGGGAGCTGCAGACACTTGTGAAAGTGTCTGTGCAATTATAGATACTCTAAAAGAAATGTGGCATGACTCATCTAGAGGGAGCTTGTCCTTCAGATAGCAAGTTCTGGCTGCAGCACAATCTGGGCTTATTATCACAAGGGAGCAGATAGATACTGGGCTGAAGGAATAGGGTGACTGAGTTACTGGAGTGCCTGGGCTGTGCTATGGGTTCTTCTCAAGGCTGCTCAGAGATAAGATGGGAAGGAACACCACTGACCTGTAGCTCGTTGTGTTTTGTCTCCTTCTCCCTGTGATATACATCTCATAGTAATGTGTCTGCACATGGAGAAAATAGATACAGCCAGCACAGATGAACTCGCTTCCATTGAAATGAGACCTGATTGGACAAATTCAGAAGGAATTTTGAATCAGAGTGACATCTTTGATGCTGGCTTTCATCTTGTTACCTGGAATAATTTAACTGCATATTTTAATGGCAGAGCTCTAAGAACGAGCCTCAGGTTACCGGAGTATTGCTCTGTACTTTGGGGACAGGAATACAACAGGCCCCTCTGTGGTTTAGCTTCAACACTTTGTTCATGAATCAGCATTTGAAATAAATTAACATCCTCGGCTGGTAATAAAGTGACCCCCTGTAGCAGTGGCTGTAAGAGCACAAGTTTAGTGTTGTCATGTTTTGTGCTGTATCTCCCGTGTGGCCCTGAAACCATCATTGCCTGCCCCGTGGCTCAGCACAGTCTGTAAAATGGGAATGGGAGATGAAATGCCTCATAAGAATGATGTATTTTTACAGCTTTCCAGCGGTGAGCTGACTGATGTCTGTGCTGGGGGCTGTGTCCCGGAGCCGAGCTGGCTCCATCCTCCCGGGCACTGCGGCCTCAGGCTCGGTGACGAGCAGGAGCCGGGCTGTCAGCTCCTCACCGAGCACTGAACACCGGCACCGTGCTCAGCTCCCTTTCCCCTCCCGAGCCGGCTCTGGCTCCCGGGCCAGCAGCGCTGTTATCCCCGGCGGGACCGGGACACGGCCGAGCCTTCCCTCCCTGCGGGCTGAGCCGCACTGCCGCCTGCCCTGCCCTGCCCTGCCCTGCCCTGCCCTGCCCTGCCCTGCCCTGCCCGGGGGGACAGCGGGCACAGAGGGCAGGGACAGCGGGGACAGACAGCGGGGACAGCGGGCACAGTGGGGACAGCGGGCAGGGACAGCGGGCACAGCGGGGACAGCGGGCAGGGACAGCGGGCAGGGACAGCGGGGACACCGGGCAGGGCCGCGGGGCGGGGCGGGGCGGGGGGCGCGGGCAGCTCCGCCCCGCCTGGGGCAGCTCCGCGCGTCCCGCAGCCCGGGGGGGGGTCCCGCAGCCCGGCCCGG
>JAWWEE010000021.1:18886063-18902816 GCA_035221455.1 Xenops minutus
CGGCGGGCGCGGAGCGGGGCGGGCAGGGCCGGGCAGTGCGCAGGCGCGGGGGGCGGGCCCGGCGGGGCGGCGGTGACGGTGCGTGAGGGGAGCGCGGGCGGCGGGGCCGGCGGGACCCCCGGGACCCTCGAGACACCCCCGGGACCCCCGGTGCGGGCCCTGCCGCGGGGCGGGCTGTGCGGCCGGGCCTGGCTTCCCCCGCAAGCCCCGGGGGCCCCGCGGCCGCAGCTCCGCCCTCGGCCCAGCCATGCGGCCCGGCCCGGCCGCGGCCCTTCTGCGGCATCTGCTCCCCGAGCCACGGACCGCCCGTCGCGGGGAGACACAGCAGGGCCACCCAGCCCAGCCCCTGACACCCCAGCAATCCCACCTGACACCCCACAATCCCACCTGACACCCCAGCAATCCCACCCTGACACCCCACAATCCCACCCTGACACCCCACAATCCCACCTGACACCCCACAATCCCACCCTGACACCCTAGCAATCCCACCCTGACACCCCACAATCCCACCCTGACACCCCAGCAATCCCACCTGACACCCCACAATCCCACCCTGAGGGTGTTGTCCAGATGCTTCATGAGTTCAGATTGTTCAGCTCAGTTCATATTTGGGCGCTCGTGTACTCTGGTTTCTTCTCGTTGCTCTGCTTTATTCCTGAAACACTCACAGCCTAACATAAACTCACAGTTTGTGGACTGAAGTTTCCTTTATAAATTCTTTAAAAAGTACAAAATTATACTTTCATACATATCTAAGTATATATAATTTTAATATATAAATTCATAAATTTTTAACATTATTTTCTTTTAAAAAATTTAAAACTTATAAATCCTTTTTAAGGTCCCTGTATAAACTCCTGTCTCAGAACCATCCCTGCCTGGTCTGAAGGGGATCTGGTGTAAGAGTTTTTCAGGATAAAACTTGTGTTATGCTGCAGAATTCATTGATAATTTGTTATCGCCAAGGGGATGTTGCTGAAATACAGAAAAATGGGTCAGCCTTAACTTCTGACCATTAGATCTTCTGTTTCCACTTTTAAGGAGGAGCCATTAACATTAGGAAATGGCAGAAGCAGTTTTTCACCCCCCAAGGAGGAAAAGAAGAGTTTTTGAGTCCTACGAGGCTCCCTTCCCTGTGGATGTGGGTGGGAAGGATTTCAGGATATGCCAGGCTGAAATCATCAACAACAACGTGATTGTGAGGAACCCAGAGGATATTGAACAGCTGTATAACAAGGTGCAGCACCATGTTTTCTCAATATTTTTAGTGTTTTAAATGCAGGTAAAGCATTATAGTGGTTAAAATCTGCTGCCTTTATGTTTTCCTGCCCTTTCAGCCTCCTGTGAGTCTCTGTATCTCCCTCCTCTCCTGAAATCTGTACAAAACATATATTATGGATCAAATGTGAACAGTATTTCTTATCCAAGCAAATAAATTTTTGGAGTGAATCGACATTGTGGCCTAAAAACGAGCTGCAAAGCCTTCATGTTTGTTCATGTCTCCTTTCAACATGTTAATGTCTCCTTATGCAACTTCTCAAAAGTGTTTTCTTGTTTCTAAAGCCAGGAGGCTGGGATATTAATATTTTATAAATGCTTCTCTAACTATTTTAACTTTGAGAGATTTATTACTGTGTAAAATAAGCTCCATTGCTCCTTTTATGCCTGAGTACCATTTCACCACCTTTCTTGTGCAGTAGTATCTCTTTGGTTTCCATCATGCACTGTCACAGCATCGATACACAAATGGTGTCTTCTGAATTGGTTTTCAAATGTCTACTTAGAGATGTTGCCTGACAAATATTTAGAATTGAGGAAGAGACCAAACACCCTCCAGGGTAAATCTCTGATTAAATCTCTGAGTGCAGGAGTTTAATATTGAACCAGTTATCAGCAGCTAAAAACCAAGTTTAGGCAAAGCTTAAATACTGCAGAGTTTTAGTTGTTTGTTTCAGCTGGTCTTGGCATACTCCTATTGTAATTTGGAAATAAATTTTTTGTTAAAAGATAACATGGATATTTTTCCTTTCCTTTGCAGGGCTATTTTGGAAAAGGAATTCTTTCCAGAAGTCGGCCAGTGTTCAGCATCTCAGACCCTCTGCTGGTTTCTAAGTGGCAAGGTGAATGTCCTCTAATTGTCCTTTTCCCTTTTCTTCACTGGAGCAGGTCAGGGATATCTCTCTCCCCAAGTCTTGTGCTTAGGGAATGCCTGGGAAACCTGTGTCCTAGCTACTTGGTGCATTCTCCTTGCTTTCACTGGGTTGTTCCTTGGGAAATCTGTAAGGAAAGGATTCTTGGACTTCAGATAACTCTCCAGTTTTTCTTGGGTTTAATCTGTAGATTTCAGTGTCCATGAAATCATGAGAGAAGGGTATGTGAACTTTTTAATCTGCTTGTGGCAAGTTCCATCCAATCTGCTCTTGGCTGTTTATATTGTCATTCTTCACTCATCTTTCCCCTGACATTTAAGTCTCAATGGACATCACTGGATTTTATCATATTCCTTCATAATTGTGTGTTTATGGTCTGGAAGAATAAGGTGTACTTAGTTGTTGTCTTGTCCGGGCTGTTTCCTCAGTACCTTTCTTCATTTGGCTGTGTCCTTAAATACAAGTGGGACCAAAATGACTTTGAGGACTGAAAATGGGTAATTATCAGGCTGCAAATCACCTCAACGATCAAAACCACACAGAAACATTTTTATGTTGTTGAAACAATGTATGTTTTTTCTTTGTACAGGTGTTAACACAAACATGCCTATAATTACATCTCACAAGTAAGTTAATTTGCTTTAATTTATTCCTGGTGCTTTTAGGAAACAGATTATTCTGTTTTATATTTTTTCATACTGCTTTTCAGGTTGTTGGCTGAAAAAGTGATTATTTGCATCTTTTTGTTTTTCTTTATTTCATTTATAAATCACATCAGAAGAACTAGAAATAGAGTAGGGAATATTCAGCGTGGTTTTTCATGTAAGCTTGCAGATATTGATTGCTGAATAGAAGCCAAGACTGAGTGCATGCCTAGTAGTATGGGTGATTAATCATAATGATGTCAGTGATAATGAACTTATTTCTCAGCTTAGGAGGAGAAAAAGAAGTGTCTGGGGCAGTCTACTTAAAATAACTTCCATTTCCTTATGAAATTATTGTAGTGTAGTCTGAAGCAGCTCTTGAATTTTTATAATGCATTAACATTTTACTTTTTATTAATAAATTATAAATTATCAATGAACACTGCTAGTTTGTACACTTAGCAAAGCAGAGTGTTGGACTACATTTTTATTTTGCTAAGATAGTAATTGAACTGTTACGCACATGAAGGTGGGTTACTCAGTTTGGTTTGATCAAATGATAATTCCACTTACATTTAAAAATTGTGCTACTTCAGTCCTCAATTTTAGTTAAGAAAAACAGTAACAATATTACTACTAGTGCTAGTACAGTTACTACTAGTTGCAGAAACACCATTCTTATCACTGGGACAGCTTTACGTGCAGCAATAACTGAGCATCAGTAGAAGTGTAATTATAGTGGTGCACAAAATGCATCGTGATCTGTCCCAGCAGAGATCTGAAAGTGCAAATTATATGGTAATTAAATAACAGGGCAAAGAGAAGTCTCATTTATATAACAAAGAGCACAGCCCTGAGTTGTATGGCTTTATTATGAGGCATCAGAGGGACTTTATTTGTGTTGACACATGAAATTTGCATTTAATTGTCCTTGTAGTTCTTCATTACCTGGTCTGAAATTGCTGCCTTAGGGTTTTGTTCAGGGAAGTGAAGAATATTGTACTGGAGTTGTCCAGGTTTGAGGAGGGACATCTGCACTCAGCTCCCTGCAGCTTCACAGAGGGAAGATCCATGTCTGCAACTGGATATTAATAGCAGAATAACAGAAGGAGCACTAAAAACTGTCTAATCATTGAAAAATATTAGAAATTTTACAGCTTTCAGCTGCTGTCTCACTGAGAGGCTTATTGTTATTTCTCAGGGATCTAACTGAGGGTTTTGGTTAAAAAGGGTAGTTTCTTCTTTAGATTTTTACACTACTAAAATAGCATTACATGGCATTTTTGCTGTGCCTTTGCTGTTTCAAAGGTACGTCGAGTTTTGAAGCTGCTGCTCTCTGTAGGTATCTGTAAAACAGATGCAGTATGTGAGAGCTCTGTAGACAGTCTTGTTGCATATATTAATCCTACAAGCTCTGATTCTAGGATATTTTTGTGGGGAATTCAGGTTTAAGGCTACCATGGGAGAAGGGACTTTTTGCCTGGTGAAGTTCTTGCTTCTTGTGTGGGGCTCAGTAATGGTGTTTGGACCACACAAATTTAAAAGGCAAAACTGGAGGAGGAGCAGAATCCTAATGTTCAGTGGAGTCACCTCCAGCTCCCTAAAATCTGGAGCCCCACTGCATTGGGCACACTTGTGTTTTGCACAGCAGTTGTTGGGGTGTTCAAATTTGTTTGTGGACTGTGCTGAGGGATGCAGTGCCGTCGAAGTTCTCATTTATCCTCTGTCCCAGGTACCAGCGCCGTGTTCAGTGGGCCAGGAGTGTTTTGCAAGAGCAAGGACTTGATGACTGCTCAGTTACCCAAATCCTTGAAAATTACACTAAACCTCTAGAGCTGAAAGAGGGTGGAGCTGAAGGAGCTGGTAATAGTTGCAAGAGAACGGGGCCAAATACAGAAAATACAGAACTTTCCAGACAATCTTTCACAGATCCTGGCAGTGGAGAAGCTCTGAGTCCTGAGGATGAGAACGGGGGCTCCAAGAAAGCCTTTTTGGAGGGAGATCCAGGGGTGGGTCCTGTATGTGGCTCTGAGGAACAAGAACAGGGGCACTCCAAAGAGGGTGAAGGGTCCTGCCAGGACTGTGGTGCTGCTGTGCACTGTGGCTGTGAGGGGAAGCAGAGCTCCAAGCAAAGGCCGTGGGAGGGCATCAAGTCAGGAGAAAATGCTCCAGAATATGTGTTGGTGCAAGAGGAAGAAGGAAGCTCATGTCCTGAAGATGACTCTGCTCATGCACAAGGAAATGTAAGGAAAAAGAGTATCCTAAGCTTTTAGAAAATCTGTACCATCAGTGCTGTTTTCAGAATTCAGTACTTTTTTCAGTTTAATGTTTTAGTAATATGGTAAATTTTTTCTTGTAGCTTGTCAAGAAGGAGAAACTAGTATGCAGAAAAAATCCATTTAGGATTTTTGAATATTTACAGCTCAGCTTGGAAGAGGTATGTTTCAAATATAAGTTGGTTTGCTTTCAATCTGAAAAAGTAAACATTATTCTATCTTATAACATAATTTAATAGCTATTTTTAAAGTACAGGGCTCTCCCGTGTCTCCTAAGTATTTGGATTGTCTTAGTCATTAAACTTATTTTTAATAACCTGCAATAATTACATGATACGGTTAAAAAATATTTAGTTCCCAATCTCATTTACTGACAGAGACCAGTGATAGGATTGAAGTATAGAAATACCAGGAATATAACACTCACATGAATCCTGTTTCAATTGTGCTGCTTCTAAATACACTGGGTTTAACACCAGGCCACCAGGAACGTACAGCACATGCATAGATGGTTTGTAGTTTGTAGATTTTTCTCTATGTGTTGAAATGTAAAGGTCATGAACACAAGTCTCATGACATTAGGATTCTTACACAAAATTAATTTGAGCCTTTGTTCTTGTGTGGAACATAAGCCCCAGGAAGAAACCAGATATCAGTTAAACTTACCTTGTTTATTTTTTCAGGCTTTTTTCTTGGTGTATGCTCTGGGATGTTTAAGTATTTATTATGGTGAGGTAAGAGATTGGATTAATTTTGGGTTACTGGGGATACCGTTAGTCTGGATATGGGTTGGTCTGGGATTTGTACCTATTGTGGCAGCAGTTAATGCTGTTGATTCTGGAAAGGGAAGTACCAGACAGTAACTGGGGAGTTTTTCTCGTAAGTAATGATATTTGTGCTTAGGAATTACTTATCTGAAAGTTTTAAGTTTACCAAAACACACACAATTAAGCACAGGCTTTCTATAGAGGAGAGAGAGGTTTTTGTTATAGCTTAAGCAGGAAGCATAGGAAGGGCAAATACGGGAGAAATAATGTGGTGAATAATCTCACCTGACATGGCAGCTCCTCAAAGTTTTAAGCATTAATCTCTAAGTATATCAAACTATTGTTAATGTAATGGCAAAATAATTGAAACCTGTGCTTTAGTTTGATTGATAGCCTTTCTTTTAAATAAGGAAATTAGGAAATGCTAAAAAGACCCACAAAATGGAGCAACAGGTTTCTAGAAGTCTTATGTTTGGGGATTCCTTATTTCATTGCCTGGAGTTCACGCTCTGTGCAGCAGACTGATATTTGATCCTTGGTTGTTGTATTTGATACGTGGCTGTCATGCTCCACTCCACAGTCGTCTCTGCTGTGTGTCAGTGCAGTCACTGCCCTGTCTGTGGTTTGCAGGAGCCCCTGACCATCCTCAAGCTGTGGGAGGTGTTCAGTGAGGTGAAGCCTGACTTCAAAACCACCTACATGGCCTACCACTATTTCCGCAGCAGGGGCTGGGTGCCCAAGGTGGGGCTGAAGTACGGGACAGATCTCTGTGAGTACCTTCCCCAAGACATGGAATCATCTGCAGCTGATGCAGGCAGGGCAAGGCTCCAGTGCCAAGGAGGAATTCAGTGACTGGAGCAGCCTTTGCTCCTTGCACTTGGCAAAAGATGTTTTTGGCTGGACTGTGGGTGAGCAGTAAAGTTGGGATGTGCGTGGAAAATACCATCCCATAGCCAGTAGCTGAAGAGACAGTTTGAAAGGCCTGTTGTTTTGCTTTATGAGATGAATCATTCCTACAGGGTTCATCTGGAATTCCCTTCCCAAGTGTGTCCATCCCCTTCTAAACACACCTTCTGCAGTGTCGACATGACAGTCTCTAGAATAACAAGTTTGAATCTAGATCCAGATTCACAAAGTCCATGCACCTCATTCGTGCCAGTTAATAGAAGCTGGACTTGTGCTGAACTTGCTGCTGAGACTGTTTCTCTGTGTGGTTTTTGTTGGGGCTTTTTTGGGGCAGAGGGAGAAGGGACTTGTTTAATGGTTGGGGTTTTAATCTTACAGAAATAATTAGCAGTGTCCATAATCCCTTGCTAAGTGGTTCAAGAACTACATTTAGCTCATGCCCACATAAACAGTACAGTAAATCCTATTACAGAAGAATGTGCATTAAGGGAGGTATTTTTTAATGTCTGCCTGCAAGCCAGCAGGTGTTTTAATGCTGCTGATGCAGTTAGACATTCTGGGGGTTGTGCCGAGCTTGTCCTTGAGATCAGTGAGTGGCTTTGGCTGAATTCATCATCACTGTTCTTACTATCCTGGGTTGGAGATGGGGATTTGCTAATGATCACCTGAAATGAAATTGGCATGAGTTTGTTCACCTTTCATTCGTGTTCTGGCCTGAATTTGTTGTTTAGTCTCTCACTGCCTTTGGATTTGTGCCAGGCAAAGGAAGTGGAATAGAGTAAGGCTAGAAGGAGTTCAGCCTTACTCCTGAGCTTGTCTAGCTTCTTGTTCTTTGGCAACACCTTCTTAGAGCTGATTTACTACAGTTGTTTATAATGGATAGTTTTCAAGTCATGGTTGTCATTGGAATGAAGTGCTGCTTGTTCCTTTCCTAACAGGGAAAGCTGTGCAAGAAAAGCTCTGCTGGTTAAAGTCCCTTCTTAGAAGCTCCTGGCAATGGAAAGACAGGAAGTGTAACCATTTAACTCAAGTACATCAGTGCATCTGCAAAGAGTCTTGTTTACCCTTGTAGGAAGTAGGAACTTTTAGTGGGTCTGGAGGGCAATATGTAAGGGTCTGTGCCTTGTGCCTCTCCTAAAACTTTTGGAAGACGCTTGTTTGGAACAGAAATTCAATGGCTTACTGTGATATTTTACTTGTACGCCAGTGACTCAGCCTCTGTTGTAAATACAGTGTCAAAACCAGGAGTCTGCTGCAGAAATATTCCAAACTTTTTCCCACAGCAATTACAAACTTCGGCTCTTCTGCTTTATCTTTTACCTGCTCCACCTTTTGTTTGTCTCTTCCCTCTCTTTCCACTTGCTGGGACCACTTAATTCTGAGCAGGATTCAAAAGCATTGAAGTTTTGTCTGTATGATTAAAATTTAGAAAACATTTGACAATATTTATGGGCCCCAGTACTAAACTCGGATGAAAACTCTGGGATTATCCAACTAAGGTGTTCCTCTTTCATTTCAGTGCTGTACCGAAAAGGCCCCCCCTTCTACCATGCCAGGTTTGATACTCACATTTCTGTCTAATTTCCTTGTTTCAAATTAAATTTCTCTCACACATTTTCAGTGCTTAAGTGTATATTCATCACTCAAAATATGCTGCTGGATGTATTCATAGTGGGAATGTGCAAATCCTTTTAGCAGAGGTACTAAATGACACAATTTAATTGAATTTAAGTAACAGGCATTAAAAATTAAAAGTAACAGTGAGCATATTTAGCACTCATATGACGAATGCACTCAGGAAAGTAATTTGATTTATAAGTAAGTAAGTAAAACTGACTTAGGAAAATACAAGGTATGGATAATTTATGTAATCTGGGAGAAGATCTTTTTAAGGAATGATAATTGTCTTTATTCATTAGCTAGTGAGTCAAAATAAATTGGTTAAAATTGTGAGCTTGGCATTCCTAAGAGAAGGCCACAAACATGAGGGTGAGAAGGGAAGGTGCCATCAGGCATGTTCCCAATTTCCTTGTTTCTCCTCTTCTCCATGTAGAAAGAGAGTGAAGTTTCCCAGTTTGCTCTCTTTTACACCCCTTTATAGCCTCAGGTCTCAGTGAGTTGCTCTGTGTGCTCTGTTGTGCAGTTACTCTGTGCTTGCCGAATTAGTGGATGATTGTTTTGAAGGTTCTCTCCGCAGACCTCTCAGCTGGATGTCCTTGTCTGGGCTGAACAGAACAACTGCTAATGCTTCCAAGGTGGGTGTTTGAGACAGCTTTAAAATGATAAATGGACAGTTTAGCTCCCAAGAGCTGGGACTTGGAGCAGGGCTGGAAAGAGAATCCTTCTGCAGAACAACATGTTGAGTTGCCAGTGGGAAAGCAAGTTTCCTTGGCCAATATCCCGATGAATTCTGTAAAACTTATGGAAGTTCTGGAGTGTTAAAAGTGTGAGAAACAGAAGAAAGACCTGAGGGACACCTGTTTCCTCCTGCCACTTCAGTTTTTAAAGCTTTCTCCATCTACCAGGGTTTTCTTTTGAACAGTGAAAGTTGTTTTACCTTGTGCCAGAGCTTCAAACACAGTGCTCCCATAATCACTTTGAATTCATGTTTGTTTCCTTGTTGCCACAGGAGCTGATGCTCTGCTATTTGATTAAACCCTCTGACATGACTGCAGAGGAGATGTCAAGTCCAGAGTGTATGAAAAGGATCAAGGTTCAGGTGAGTAGTTTCCGTTCTCCTTTGCATCGTGTGGCTTTGCCATGGGGCAGCTGCACAGCCTGTGGTGAGAACTGTCCCTGGCTCTTTGGCTTCACTGGGATTTGTCACACACAGCTGCACTAAAATAATTGGATTCCTTCATGCCCCAAGGCATGAGAAGTGCATTGCAGGCTCTCTGAAAACTTCACTTCATCTGATCTAATAATGTTGCTGTTAACTGTGAATGTAAGCCTTTGCATGACGAAACAGGGATACCTGTGGAGATGGTAAGGTTAATGTTTAAATGGTTAAAAATGGAGAAAAGTGTGTGAGAGACCAACTTATGTCAGGAAGAAACAGTCATTTACAAAAATTCTCAATGGTCACATAATACACTTCAATTTTAGAGACTTCATCCTCATCTCTCCCTGATTATCTGTAGCTTTGGGTTTTTTTTCCCATAATAATTGCTGGTTTTATTTCAGGAACTGATTGTAAGTCGTTGGGTTTCTTCCCGTGAGCGCAGTGAGCAAGATGAATTTTAACTGGCTGCATAGGAAAACCTCACTTTTTTAAAACTGCTTGTTGTTTTTCACCTGATCTCATGATGAACCAGTGCCTCAGAACAGTTTCTGTCAACCACTCAGTTGGTATGTGTAAATGCTGTTTAAAGTGAGGTGTTTGGAGCTTACTGGAGACAGTGTTGCACTGGAAAATGTAAGTGAACTACAGCAATGCATATGAATGGGAGGAAAAATTAAAGCTGTGTCTCAATTCAAAATATAAAATAAAAATAAAATTAAAATTTGAAAGTGTAAAATGAGTGGTGGCTATGCTGCAGTAATTAGTAACAGTAATATTTAACTTTTTAATATTACTATTTGTTGCTATTTTAAATACTAAAATGTTTTTTAATATTGTGGCAGGTGCAGCCCTCAGTGCTGAATAGGCACAGTGGCCTGCAGAGCCACTGGAGTCTGACTCCTGGATGTCTGCCAGATGCCTGAGCCATGAGGGGTCAGACAGTTTTCTGGGAATACCTGTTCAGAGTTTGGAATTGTAAGGCTGCCTTTGTTTTGTAGCTCAGCACAGAGTCCTGCACTTCTTCAGAAATAAGGGCTTAAAACTTGACAGCCCTCAAATTTAGTGGTTAAAAACCAGCAGTAATTATAGTGACTTAAATTACCTTTTAAGCTATTAATGGTAACATTCTGTAACCAAAACCTGACTTCGTAGCCTTGCTGAAAGTGCACAAATTTGATCTGTGCAGAGATTTGGTTGCTGCAAAACTGAGAATTGTAACATGTTGTAATTAGAGGCCTGGACCCTCGAATTTAGTGCCTTATTTTCACAATCAGAGCTCCGAATGTACAAGGATTTAAATGAATTCTGTGGTTTAAGCACCTAGCAGCAAAGTGTTGAGCACCTTTCTCTATCTAGGTAAGATGTCTTTCTTCCCTTGGGATTTGCAGCATAAGATTCCTCCTTGAAAATGAGAGCCTAATCCTGCCCAGCAAGATGGCTGACCACCAGCTGATGCCCTTTATCCTGCTGAACATGAGTTACTGTGCAGAAAACAAAGCTCTGCTGGGCCAGTGAGAGGAACTCAGTCTCTCTGACTTGGCAAGCGTAGGTCTAGGACTCATCATTGCTTTTTTTCCCTTTTACCCAGAAACTACAGGAGTTCATATGTTTGGTTTTTTTCCCAGTGCACTCACAGCGCTCTCTGTCCTGGCCTATCAGGTCCTAAAGCAGGTGAGGAGGTACCAATGCAGCTGGGATAGCGGGAGGAGTAGGCCAGTACTGAGCACTTCTGCCTCGCTGCACTAGTGCCTGCTGTGTTCCAATTTTTTTGCAAGATTTAATCATGTGGGATGCACATTCCTAAAGTTGATGTTTACTATTGCTAAGCCACATTTGGATAACAAATCAACCAACCCAGCAGGTGTTCAGCTGCTTTCCAGCAGAGCCAGGAGGTTTCAGTACCAACTCTGCTGCTTTTTGAGTCTTGCTGCTTCACACTCAGGCATTTGAATTCCATCTTGGCTTCTCTGCTTCACTGTGCTGTTCAGGGGTTCATTTCCCCCGTGTTGTGAGAGAACACATTTGCTGCAACAGTGAGGATGGATCAGAACTGGTGACAGTGACACTGGTTGTGCTGTTCTCGCTCACTGTAAAGGGGCACAGGACATTTTCCAGGCCTGGTAAAAGTCCTGTCAACTCAACCTGTTCCCAGCAAACACAAACCCAGAATCAAGGGGTTTTAGGCAGTTTAGATTGTAGAGCCATGGCATGAATGCAGGAAACAACATACAACTCAAAGTGGGAAATCTTCCTATCTTTGCTTTCTTTTAATACTACTTATGCTGGAAGGATGGAAAATGAAATGTTCATTGCATAGTGGCTTTTTCAAGCTGGACAGGTGTGGAGGGGTTGGCTTAGGGGTCAGGGTGCTTTATTTTGAGCTGCAGAACACTGTACTTCATGTCTCAGTGCTATTGTAGCAAATAACTGAGTTGTACCATTTGCCACTATACTTATAATTTAGCAAGTAAAACACACTAAATGAAGTAAGGATTCTGACTCAGAAATAGCACACCAGGATTTCTTTCTGTGAGCCAAACCCTGGCTGAAGGATCGTGCTGTGCACTGGCAGTGGGTGGACAGGTCTCTGACAGCAGCAGAATTGTGCATTTCAAGATGGTTTTCTCTGCTTGTGTGGTGGGTGTTTTAAAGGAGCTGTAACTTAGAATTTGGCAAGAAGTGGAAGAACATGGAGAGGGGAGGTGTGCAGTGTGGGGAATGCCAGTGAAGAGCACTGGGGGGACAGGGTTAATGTGGACAAACCCCCAAACATTCATGATTACTTCTCCATCTTTGAGAAAGCAAGACTTGGCAGCTGGACTAAAACCAGCTTCCTTCATAACAATTACAAGGGAGAAAACAAATTATTTTCTTAAACTAGAATGTGAGTGGAGGCAGTGCAATTGCATAGTTATGGACTACACAGTTTTGACCTCAACATACACTTCTGTGTAACGCACAACAGGTGAAAGTGCTCTTGGAAGAACTTTGTAATTTTAACTCAGGTTAGGATTAGGATTAGGGTTAGGGTTGTTTTAACTCCAGGATAAATCCTGAGGAGTCTGTTGCTTACTACAACTGCTAACAGATAAGAATAAACATGCAAAATGTAAAGAATTGAAAACTAAATATATCCGGCAAAAAGGCTGGATTTATTTGTTGTTATATTTATTAGTAATCAAAAGTAGGTAACTTTGCACGTAGGAAATCTGCATTTGCATTTCAGCAGCACACAAGGACTTTTTCATTCATGAGTAATCAAATGTGACAGGGAAAAACGATTTTGGTTTGCTACAGCTAAAGTTACCACAGTTGATTTGCTAAACCCCTTAATTACACAGCAGTCATGATTTCTGGTATTGTCTTTGCAGAATAGAGCACACAGTGAATGTAATTAGGAAAACATTTTTCTGTATGCATAGTTCCCACAGAAATTCTCTGTAGTGTGCACAGCATACACGTTATTTCACTCGAATGCACAAGGGCAGTTTCCTGATGTGCAGGTTAAAATTAATTGTGTTTTTAACTACATTAAATAGATATACACCTTAAACCCTGAGATGTGGAGCCTTAAGACTCCCTTTTTCATGTTGAGCTGATTTAGTAGAGCAGCTCATCCTGTGCAGCGCTGCTGTTCTGTTCCTCCTCAGGAAGGGGCACGATGTAGAAGTCGCTGTGTGCCAGCTGCTGGTGCAGGGTGAGGTACCTGGATGCCCTCCTGCTCTGGGGCATCACGAACCTCTCAGTGAACTCGCCCTTGGTCAGGGGCCGCTTGCCCTGCATGCTCAGGATGTGGTTAATGAAGGCCAGGGCGTACGTGTAGCAGTTGTGCTCCTGCTCGTCATACCTGGGGGGAACAGCTCCTTAGGAAGGGCCCCCACGGGGCCAGAGCTCTCCCAAGAACCAGCCCCACCTTCCCTCAGTGCTGATGCTTAAATATATTCCAGCCCTCACCCGCTGTACCTTCCAGCCAGGGAGACCAGAAACTCTGTGCACAGAAAGCAACAGGCTGCAAGATGTTACAGGAATGAACTCTTATTTTCTAGACTTAGTGGGCTTTTTCCTGGTTACCTTCTGCTCCATGTATTGTCACACACTCCTTCCTGCAGCCCAGTGTGCCAATTTGGTGTTAACATGGAAGCTCACTTAAAATCCACTACCTTCCAGCACTGATGTGTTGATACAGTTGTTGGACAACGTATCAGTCAAACCCCACTGGTAATGATTTGTGCCAATTGTGCAAGGGTACGAATGCCAGTGGAACAGGAGTGACAGCCATTTAAAATGTTTTTGCCTTTTTCCGCTTTTTTTAAACCCCTGCTACCCTGCCCTAGGACATTACAGCATTTATCTGTTCGGTGTCAGAACATTTCTTGGGTTCTCTGAAATGTTTTGTGTTGGTCACTAACAGCTTCAATTATTCCATTTATTCCATCCTCTCCCCACAGGGTGCTGCATTTTCCCCTGTCCCTGTGTAACTGCATTTGATCAGACTCCTGTCTGCCACCTGCCTCATCCTCAGGCCACTTCCAAAAGTGTCTGGCACTGTGTCTTTGTCCCTTGTTCTCCCCAGCCCTGTGTCTCCTTCACTGCATCATGCTCTCAGTGGCTCCATGGTCTGTGCCACAGGGAATCTCTGGGAGGCTTTTCTGGCAGCCCTGGGGATTTACAGGGCGTTTCTGCAAGATCTGAGAACTGTGGCTATGAAAAGTGACCCTGAGCCCAGCTCAGCAGAGCTCACTGTTCCCTTAAAAGCTCTCCTGGTTTACGGTACCTGAGGTGACCTACAAACTGTTTAGCAACCCAGTGTAACTTCCCTTTTTGGGAAGTGTGTCTTTGTATCTTGACAAGCAAAACTGTCCTCTCAGGAATTCCAGATGCTGCTGGTCCTGGCTGTAGCTGCTGTTCTTTGCAGCTGTTCTACACTGTCCTTCAGGAAAAGAAAAGCAAGAAAATCAGCACCAGGCTTGGCCTGAACCCAAAGGAGCTACAGGATTAGTTTAGTGCAGTTCCTGTCCATTGAAAACCAAGGGAGTTAATTAAAAGAGTTCAGTGTTCAGCACTTCAGTGGTCACTGGTCCAGCTGTGGAAAAAGTAGGTCACTTTGTCAGGAGGTGGTAGAAAAGTGAAGAAAAGCTTGTAGAAATGATGAGCATCTGTCCACCTTCTGACAATGATTTATTTCTTGACATCAAGCCAATTTTAGTATTACTGTTAAGGCACTGGGAACTGTAAAAGTAACACAAATCCTGTTGGCTTTACAAGTGCTGTAAACACCTAAAAATTCTATTCCAAATCAAAGTCTTCCATCTCCTGGTCGGGGGAATGATGTAGAATCTGTGACACTTATAGTCAGCACTGCTAAAAAATGCTTTTGATTGCATGGAGGGATTGCTTTTCTCTTATGGCTACACTGATTAAGTTAAACACTCTCAGTGCCCGGGCAGGCCTTGTGTTCCCTGTGCTGGGGTTTCCCTGTAGAGCTGCAGTGTGGGGATATGGCAGAGCACCTTTTAGCTGGGCTGTGTGACTTCTAACACTGTCCATGGGCAGGAACTTGAGGGAAGGGGACAGAGCTGCATGTTCTTGGTGGGACACACCAGTTTCATTCAAAGTATGAGGAAGCCCTTCTGTATTTAACTATCCAGAGCACTGTTATGGACCAGCTGGAAGAGCTGGAAATGAGCCTGCTTCCCATTTCTCACCACTGACAACCAAAACAGCATCTGGGTGTCAGATGTCGGCAAGAATCCCACCAGTGTGGTCAGCCTTTAAATGCAAATACACCTAAAACTGCTGAAACACAGAAAAATAATTACAGAATGGCACCTGGACTTTTGTACTCAGCAGAATGCAGGTAATGTTTAATTAAACTGGGTTTTTCATGCAAAAGTCTCCAAGTTAATCTCGTTTTGAGCTTTCATGTTCCAGCACATGAGTTTGTTACTTACAGCTTAAGAATACAGTATTTAGCCAGGCCAGGGAGGGCTGGGACAGGCTGACAGGGCTGTCCAGGCTTGGAAAAGTGTGTTCTGAAGGAGCACAAGGCTCTGAGTGATCCCCAAACCCCTCGGGGTCCAAAACAGCCCAGCCCAGTTTCTCATCCCAGACTAAAAACTCCACCATGTCCAGATTTCAAGCTCCTTACCTGTGAGGCAGCCAGGCCTCTCCCTTCGAGAACTGCTCCAGGAGGTGATCCCAGTGCTGCTGCAGGTCCCACAGGTGTGGCTGGAGCAGGGGGATGCACAGGCACTGCTCCCAGCCCGTGTGTGCCCTGTGCACGCCCTCCTGGTCGTAGTTGTACACCACGCCTGGCACAGACAGACAGCGCTGGAGGGGCCCTGCAGGAACAGCCTCCGGGGATTTCTTGGGATCAAAGCTATGAGTCTTCCCTAAGCCTCTTCTGTCCTGGGCTGGGCACACCATCCCTTCCCATCAGTGGCTGCCCAGCAGGAAATGCAGGCCTGGCTTCCACCAAAGACCTGCTCTCATTTTCCCTGCGTAGTTTCAGATTCCTTTTGGCAACAGGAGCAACTTAAGCACAACCAGCCTTCATTTTTAATGCCCATATTAGACCATCTTTATATTAATTACACACCTGAGGTGACATTTGGCAGGGTGGGACTACTGTGGGGAGAACCCAGTGGGATTTTCATCGTGGCTTTTAAACATGCTGGGTTTTAATTAGGAGTATTTTTAGAATTCCCCAGAACTCTGTTTAACTCCTTGTAACCTCTCTGAAGTAAGCCTGGCTTTTCATTTCCCTGTGTCAGGGTGGAAGGCACGTGTCCATTCCACTCAGTGCCACGTGGGATGTGGGATATGGCTCCGACTGGAGCTCTGTCTGCAAGGGGGGATAAATCCTGGGGCTTGGGACTTTTCCCATGTTTCCATGACCCTCTCTCGGAATAGACCAGCTGAGCTCCCAGCCCTGGGACCTGCAGCACCCCGAGAGCAAAGCCCAGCCCCGAGAGAATCCCGGGGTATTCCCAGCTGGGATGGGCTCCAGGGGCACGGCGGGGTGCGGGTTACCCTGCGAATTGGTGATCCCGACGTGCAGGTCGGAGCTCCCGTCGTACCCCCTGGAAGAGGAGCAGAGGTGGTGGGATGGGGTGGGATGGGATGGGGTAGGGAATGCGATGGGATGAGGGATGGGATGAGGAATGGGATGGGGTGGGGATGGGATGGGATGAGGAATGGGATGGGATGAGGAATGGGATGGGTA
>JAWWEE010000021.1:18902916-18916091 GCA_035221455.1 Xenops minutus
AATATTCCCTATCCCCCCAATATTCCCGATTCCCCCAATATTCCCTGCTCCCTCAATAGTCCCGATTCCCCCAATATTCCCGGTCCCGGTGCTCTCAGAGGCCCCGCCCCTTTCCCTTGACCCCGCCCCTTCCCATGACCCCGCCCCTTCCGCAGGCCCCGCCCCCGCCCCGCCCTTGCCGCAGCCGCGTCTCCTCAGCGCCCCCTGGCGGTTACCGCAGGAAGGTGCCGCGGGTGGGCCTGACGAGGAACGCCCGGGGCTGTCCGTGGCCGTGCCGGAAGGGGCAGCGCAGCGTGACCGGCGCCGCGGGCAGCCCGCCGACCCCGAGGGCCCCCCCGCACGCGGGGCAGCGCAGCGGCGCGCGCCGGCCGTACACGAGCGCGCGACAGTGGCGCACGCGCACCAGCGCCATCGCCCGGCGCCGCCGCCTAAAGCGTCCGGGCGGGAACAGAGCGGGCGGCGGACGAGCCGCGCTGGCCACGCCCCCCGCCCCGCGGAACCCGCGTGCGCGGTGCGGGGAGCCGGCCGGGCCCGGTAGAGCGGCGGCACCATGAGCACCAAGCAGGTGACGTGCAGGTGAGAGCGGGACGGGACGGGACGGGACGGGACGGACACACGGACACCCTCCGGACCCCTCTTCACACCTCCCTAACTCCGCACACCAGTCCCGCTCCCCACGCACCGCCCTCCCATCCCCCAAACCCTCCTCACCGCCCCTCTGTCTTCACCCCCCTCACACGCCCCTCACAGCCCTGCCCACGCCTCCCCCTCACTGCCCTCACCCCCCTGTCCCCCCTGTCCCCGGGCCGGGCGGGGGTCGGTACCGGGGAACTGGCGAGGCCTCTCCGAGTGTTCTCGGGGCAGTTTTGTCTCTGGAAAGGGTCAGGCCCTGGCACTCAGTGCTCTGGGTGGGTGGGTGTCGGGCACGGGGGGGCTCCGTGGGCTGGGAGAGCTTTTCACCTCAATAACTGTGTAAAAATCCAAACTAAACCGCATCGTGCCGGTCCCTACAGCCCGGCCTGCCCTGACCCATGTCCGTCCCACAGGTACTACCTGCAGGGCGTGTGTCGGGAGGGGAGCAAGTGCCTGTTCTCGCACGATCTGGCCACCAGCAAGTCCTCCACGGTGTGCAAGTACTACCAGCGGGGGCAGTGCGCCTACGGCTCCCGCTGCAGGTGAGCCCGGGGGCTGCTCCAGCCCCGCTGCTGAGGCGGGAGGACAAAAGGACATTCATCAAAGAGGAGCTTTTCCGCACCCAAAAGCAGCGTTTGGATCCAACGGTTTTGCTCTGGTGTGGCTTCTGCAGTTGTTTTACTCTGTAGAAGTTAAACTTGAGCTTTCAGGTGTGTTTTTCATCCTTTTCTCCCTGCGGGAAGAGCTGTTGGATGCTCAAAGCAGGGCTGCTTTTTGGAAAGGCCTTTGGCGGCAGGGCTGGCTCCATGTCACTGGAGGGGCTGGAAGCTGCTATGCCACCTTCACACACATCCCAGGGCACCATTCTGGGGGCTTTCACCTCTGCCCTGGAACAAAGCACCCTCTTCCTGTCCCCCCGGGAAAGCTGAGCAGTTCCACACCTTTCCCTGGAGACTTTGGGTTAAAACTCCCTGAGGAATGCTCTAGGAAATACCGTGCTTGGGTTAATGTTGGTACAGCAGGGCTGTGCCCCAGGGCAGCCCCTTCCTGCAGGAGTTCCCAGGGGAATTCTGTGCCAGACTGGGATCAGGGGTTAGGCATCAGTGATTGCTGCAGCTTCCCTCAGCTCCCGTGGCAGCGATGTGGGACGTGGCTGAGGGCTGTGTCACTCCTGGAGAACAGGGAGGGATGGTTGCATGCTGTTTGGATTTGCTTTAGCTGTTTTGCTGGCACTCAGTATCTGCGGAGCAGGAACAGAGGTGTGGAATATGGTTGTTCCCATGAAAAGCATTGTAGCATTTGTGTATATATGTCCATGGCTTTACTGGAGCAGCCCCTTTCCTGCCCTGGTTGCTCCTGCTCTGCTGCTGCAGCGTGTTTCCGTAGTTTTACTGGATGTTTTGAGTCCTTTAGGAACTCCAAAGCCCTTTATGTCTTGTATGGAGATCCTGCATCCCCTCCTGTGGTGGGGTGCTGCTGCCTACAAGAGGCTGCCGAGGCCCTGGAACGCAGCTCCTTCCTGCACAGCTTTTGGTGCTGCTGCCCTGGAAAACCCCAGAGGGTGTGCGGGTGTTCCCCCGCCCTGGGGAGGGTGACGCTGATTCTCTGCCAGCTGTGCCGGCGCCTCTGGAGAAGGACAGGCGGGGTGGAGTCGGACACATGCATTTCTGGAGACCTGGACACTCCAGCCGGGCCCTGGAGGGGCCGGGATAGCTCGTGGAGCAGCCGCTGTGCTCGGTGTGGTCGGTCCCGGCGCTGCCGCCGCCCTGCCAGGCTGTGACCGCGCTCTCCTCCCGCAGGTACGACCACGTGCGGCTCCCGCCGCCCGCAGCAGCCGCGGCCCCGCCGCCCCCCGCGGCCCCGCCGAGCCCCCGGCAGCCCCCGGAGCGCGGCCCCGCCACCACCCGCAGCAGGAGGGAGAAGAGGACGCTGGTGCTCAGGGACAGGAGTGAGTGGGAGGGTGCTGTGCTGCCCTTGGGGCCGGGTGGGAGCAAGGGAGAGTTTCTCCTTTGATTATTCGAGCTTCGTGGCCAGCTGGAGAGAATTCCCGCCCAATGGAGCCTCCTTCCTCGGAACACTCTGCCTTGTGGGTCCCTTTCGGTGGCCCTGTAGGGACTGGCTTTCAGCCTGTGCTCCCTGAGGGATGCGGGTTGTTTCGTCCACCCTGGCAGGAGGGGGAGCCAAGGGGGAGTCGGGCTCTGCTCCCGGGCAATTACCAACAGCACAAGGGGGAAATGGCCTAAGCTGTGCCAGGGGAGGGGCAGGCTGGACATCAGGAGGAATTTCTTCCTGGAAAGGGTGGTCAGGCATTGAAGGGGGCTGCCCTGGGAGTTTTGGAGTCCCCACCCCTGAAGGTGTTCAAGGAACTGGACATGGCACTCAGTGCTCTGGGCTGCGGGACAAGCTGGGAATGGGTCACAGGTCGGACCTGGAGGTCTTGGGGGTCTTTTCCACCTGAATGACTCCGATTTTTTTAGTCTTTTTGTAAACAAAAAATAGCTGAAGAAATTTTGCAATTGAACTTTTCAGTAGGTAATTTGGGAAAATTCCTGTGATTTGTGAGCAAAAGGGGCTTAGATATGAGATTTCATTGAGAAGAAGACTTTGAAAAGCACCAAACCCAAGGAAAGGACAGGGAGTTGCCCGTGGGGCTCTGGCAGTGTGTTGTCTCCCCCGCAGATCTGTGTGGCCCCAGCGAGGAGAAGCAGCAGGCGGGAGTGCCCGGCGATGTGGGGAGCGACCCGGCTGAGGGCCTGGAGGGGAAGGCCCATTCCTGCGTGGAGGGGAAGCCCCACTCGTACCTGGAGGCGATCTGCAGCGGGCTGGCCGAGCCGGGCAGTGCGGCAGGGGCGCCCTGCGGAGCCGGGGCACAGCTGTGCCCCTACGGCGCGGCCGGCGCCGGCCCCTGCCCCTTCGGCGAGCGCTGCCCCTACCTGCACGGAGACCTGTGCGAGATCTGCGGCCTGCAGGTGCTGCACCCCCTCGACCCTGAGCAGAGGAAGGCCCATGAGATGGTAAACACAGTGGCGAGCCCGGGAGGTGGCTTTGCTCGCTGCAGCATTCGCTGTGTTTGCTCTGAAATGCGAAGATGTGCTTTGTCGAAGAGCCAGTTCCAAAGAGCTTCTGGTTTGTTGCTTATCTAGTTAGAGAATGATTCCAAAAGTGGTGTGTTCAAGCACCTGGGGCTTAACTGGGCACAACAGTGCAGGTGTCAACTCCTCTTCTTCCCATTTCATCCTTATCAGAGGCTGGCCTGCAGCCTCGTCCCAGAACAGCCTCAAACTCTGCCAGAATGTCCAGACAATGGAATAGTGGGGGAGAGGAACTGGGGCTGCTGGTCACTCTGAGATGGCCCTGCTGGGTCAGCTGGTCACCTGGTGGTGACTGGATTCGGGGCAGGGTCAAGTGGGGACAGACTGGAGGGACTGCCAGGATTTTGGGGCTGAACTTGATGTAGGCATTGGTGAAGCATTGACTGGGTTAAGATGAGCTTAAGGGTTGCTCTTTTCTCTGCCTGGCTACCAGGTTTAGGTCAGAGTTAGTCAGGAACAGGCATAGAATCCAAGGGTTAAAAGGCTCAGTTTTGTGCATCTGTATGTGCTTCTCAGATGTGCTGCTGCAGGAGGGCTCACTTCTCCCAGGAGCCTGTTGGTCCCTGTCACTGGTGCTCAGCCAGCAGAGCTGTGTGCTGGATGGGAACCTGCACCAGCCAAATGTGCTCCTGATGAGGAATAACTCTGTGTCCTATGTCATTATAGTTTAAAGTCTTGTAGGCTTATGTTACTTTTCAAGTCCTGAGATCTTTGATAAGTAAAGAGGTAGAATTTTGCAGGTATGAGCAGCAGCTCACCTGGTAGTGCTGTGGGAGTGTGTGTGGGTTATGGATTGCCACTGCTGGGATGAGGAGTGCTGGAGGAAAGCTTGAGACAAGAGTCCAGTACCTTAACTGAGTAGAAGTTGATATCCAGTGAATGAATGTGGCCATAGTAATAATCAGAGTAACACCTTCAGTGTGACACTTGTCCTGAACCTTCAATGGGATACTTTTTTGAAGTGTTTGAAGCATTGAATTGTTCAGAACATGTTCCATGACAGAGATGCAGAAAGGGGTGAATGAGGAGTGCTCAGGCATCCTCATTTCTGACAGTTTTGAACCTGCAGAGGGCATTGAAGGCTGAAACGTGTGATTGAGTTGAATGTTCTTTAAATTAAATTATGATGATGGAGGGTAGGAGTGATGCCCTTGATGAGTGTTGGGGTTTTTTTGCTGTAATAGAGCCTTTCCTTAGACACTTTTGCAACAGCCTGGCAGGGGCGCTGCACTGACCTGTGACCTCTCTGCCACGACAGATGTGCATGGCCACGTTTGAGCACGACATGGAGAAGGCCTTTGCCTTCCAGGCCAGCCAGGACAAGGTGTGTTCCATCTGCATGGAGGTGGTGTACGAGAAACCATCGGCCTCAGAGAGGAGGTTTGGGATTCTGTCCAACTGCAACCACACGTACTGCCTGTCGTGCATCCGGCAGTGGAGGTGTGCCAAGCAGTTCGAGAACCCCATCATCAAGTGAGTGCTCTCCTGGGCTGTGTCCCTGAGAGGGAGGTGCAACTGCCCCAAAGGGGTTCTGGAGCTGTAAAGATTAGCACAGAGCTCAGACAGTGGTGGTCCAGGTGCTGGCCAGTTCCAGGACTCGGCTCTGAGGACAGAGTGCAGGAGCCACAGGACACACCGGGTGTCCTTTGGTAACACTTAGTGCTATGGCCCTGCATGGGAAAGGTTTGGCCTGTGGCAGCTCAGCCTTCCCTGTCCTGTTGGACAGATGTGGGCTCTGGAACAGCTGTGACCTCCTTAAGCTCTGCCCCCACAGTGAGCTGTGCACAGGAACAGCTGCTCCTTCTTTTCCTGTATATGTGCTTCATTAAGGGACTTGTGGCTTACTCCAGGTAAAGGTCCCACTAATCACACGTTTATCTGTGTCTGAGTAAATGCCTTCATCTTCTAGCTCAAGAAAAATGTATTCCAAACATGTTCCTCCTCAGGTGAGAGAATTTAAAACATCCAATTAGTTTCCGTTTTTTGATCATCTCTCTCAAGTTACAAACATGCTGAGGAAAAGGTGGGAAATATTTTCGTTCTTGTGCCAAAACAGATTTTTCTGCAAAACTTTTACTACAAATTTAATTCAAGTGAATGTCAGCTCATTGCATTTCAAAAGGCTGAGACACCTTAATGTGTGTTTCTGCACTGGCTTGGCCTCCTGCTGCAGGGGAGCTGCAGCACTCACAGAACACAGGTTGTTTCTGCCTCTTGGGATTAGCAAGTGCAGGTTCCTGTGTGCTGAGGAGATACCTGTTGCTTTTGCTCAAGTCCAGAAACAAACACGAGCCCTGACTCTACTGAGCTGGAGGATTTCAACTGAACCTCCTAACAAATGAACACAAAACGTGCTGTGCTAACGTGGGAGGAGGATCTGCTGCCTCCGTGTGACAAACCATCCCCTTTCCCTTGGGAAAATGCTGCTGCTGGTGAATGTCCTGAAGGTGTCACTCCTGGGAGGTGACAGAGATCACTGTTTTGTTTGGCTGTGTTAAGGTCGTGCCCGGAGTGCCGAGTGATCTCCGAGTTTGTCATCCCCAGCGTGTACTGGGTGGAAGACCAGGAGAAGAAGAATGAGCTGATTGAAGCATTTAAGCAGGGAGTGGGGTAAGTTCAGTGACCACACACTCTGTGTGTTGTTCTTCAGACACACTCAGGGTAACTGCAGCCCATTGTGCAGAGAGCTCCTGGTCTCTCTTCTCTCCTCTGCTTAACTTTGTGGGGCACAAAGGGGTCTGGTGTGTAATTGTAGGTCAGAGATTATTCAGCCTCATTATGCTCTGAAATAGTGAAGCTGTTTCAGCTCACTTGCCCAAATTGGCTTCATGTGGCTTCTGTTGATCCCTCAGACATAATTGCCTGGAATGTTGCTGGTTACTGAGAACAAACAGGGAAGGAAAATGTAATAGTCTCTTGCAATATGGGATAAAAATTCATGGAGCTTTTGTAATGTCTGCTGGAAAAGGCAAACATTCCAGGATTGCATTCCTTGTATTGTCCAGTAGGGTGCCTGGTGCTGGGAGCACTGGGAGCTCTTGGGCAGTGTCCGAGCAGCAGTGCAGAGCTGTGCTTGCCTGGCAGGTGTGAAGGCTCTGGGGGTCACAGAGCACTGAGATGCCATTTCTTACCTCCTGCTCCCTGTTTTTGAGGTGCACAAGCAGAGCTGGGCCTGACCCCACCGAGTGAGGTCTGTACTGCTGCTGGTTTGCAGCTTTATTCTGGGATGTGCCTCAGCCTCTGAACATGAGTACAGGGAAAAATGAGCCTTGTTCAGCTGCTTGAAGTCCTGCAGAGCTCAGCAGAACAATTGAAAGCAGTGCTGCTCCCTGAAACATTTAACCCAGCATCTTGTCTTCTAGGCAGGCCAAATATTTGAATAAAATTAAGTACTTTAAACTGAGGTTCTTCAAACAGGGGTTGTTTTCAATCCCATCTCACTTGTCTGGTTTATTTTAGCTCCTAAGGACTTTGAATCGAGGTAGTCAGTTGTGCTCAGGAGCCTCAGCACAGTTTTTCAACAGCTGTGTTCCAGCAAGGTCAGCCTTTGTCCCACTGGAATAGAGGTGTCAGGTTTGGCTCTTGTCAACCTGTTGTACAGCAGAGAGTATAAAAAGGGACTTTGCTGAAGTGCTCAGCTAAGACATGTTGTGGGTAAAAATGTCTTTGTTGGAGAAATTATGGATAGAGCTCTTGGCAGTCAGTTTAACTTGAGGATTTGGTGTTGTATGGAATGAAAAACTGCTAATAAAGGTGCTGATAAAGTGGAGTCTAAGCTAAGAGCTGGGGTCATGCAACACGGGATGAAAAAAAGCAGAGCAAGAAACCTGGAAATCACAGAGCACTTGAGTCCCAAACCCAGACAAATTCATTGTGCTTTTCATGCACTGCCTGTTGGGGCATCTGGGTCTTTGTTAGTGTTGGTCTTTCTGCTCCAGGGAGCTGCTGTTTGATGGACTGTGTCTGTGTCTGAAGAACCAGTTCCATCACTCTTTGCACATTAATTTTACAAGTTCCATTGCATTTTCCCTGTACAGCTGTTTTTCGTTGCAGAACAATCCAGCAACAGCCCCCAGGTGCTGTTGTACAAACTGTGCAAGGATCAACCATGCAACAAACTGCTGTGCAGCCTACACACCTTGGGTGAACCACAAAGCTGAGGGAAACTTAACAAAATATTGTCACAGATCTTCCAAAGGAGATGAGGAGAGGAGAGGAGCGCGTTCTGTAGTGGTAGAAAAGGCATGAGAAAAGACGCGCTCAAAAATAGCAATGGGTTGGCTCATTGTGATGCTCTTTGAACAGCCTTGACTTTGCACAGCTTAAAAGGAAACTCTCTGATTTATGATGCTCCTCCTTTATGTGTTTCTTTGTTTGCTTTCAACGATCTTTGCCCTGGGTTTTGGCTGTCCTCAGCTGGGAAGGGGAGGCCAAAGCTCTGGGTTTGAGAGCAGGAGCATCACTAGGGCTGAGCCCCGGGAACTGAACTGCATCTCCTTCCTTTCCAGCTGAAGGCAGTAACTCTCTCTTCTAATCACATCAGGAAAAAGCCCTGCAAGTACTTTGAGCAAGGGAAAGGAACGTGCCCCTTTGGAGGGAAGTGTCTGTACCTCCACGCCTACCCCGACGGGACGCGGGCAGAGCCCGAGAAGCCCAGGAAGCAGCTGAGCTCGGAGGGCACGGTGCGGGTAAGGGGCTGCTCCCGGCACTGACACCTCGGGAGTGTCTCAGGCCCTACAGGACAAGTGAAAAAAGCTCCTCTCAGTGTTCCCTGGGGCAAAGGTTTGTTCTCAGGGGAAGGAAAACGCACCTCTCCTTTAACAGCAAAGCATTATTGCTTCATTTCTTTCAACTATCCCTTCTCAGGGCAAACCTTTCCTGCCAGGAATTCTGTCCTTACAGCTTTTACCTGATGAGCTTTTAGCACTGTCCTGTGCCTGCACAGAGCTGGCACCAAGGGCAGCTGAGCAGGTGAAAGCCTCCAGCCTGTGTGTGCAGAGTCCTTGTCACCCTGAACTCAGAGCACAAGCCCAGCTTTGGGCTCCACATGGGCAGTTTCTTGACAGGAGCCAGGCCTGCCAAGGCCAGCACTCAGCATTGGGCTGGTTCCTGCTCAGGCAGATCTCTCTCTCTTGCAGTTCTTCAACTCGGTGCGTCTGTGGGACTTTATTGAGGACAGGGAGAGCCGGGCGGCGCCCGGCACAGACAGCGACGTCTCGGAGCTGGGGGAGCTGTTCATGCACCTCTCGGGGGCCGAGGAGGACCCTGCAGCCCCTCAGTGAGGAAGGACCACAGGCCCTCCCACCCACAGCAGTGCAGCTATTTATTAGCCAGGCTTTTACTTTACAGCACAGGTAGAACAAACATGCCCTGTGGTTTACTCGTGCAGTCCTGGTGAAGTTTTCAGATAGTTTTTGTATTACAACAAAAATACAAAAATATATTTAAAAAAATAAATTGACTGCATGGAAAAAAAAGCAATCCCTTCATCCCAAGAGGGTTTTCTCCCTCTCTGGCCTATCATATGCTATCTTGTGAGCTGAGTGGTAGTGTTAATACAGTTCCAGGTAAAGCTTAAGCTGGTAAAAACTGTTGCTAAATATAGTTTGGGTGATTGTTTTTGGTTTCCTCCACTAAATCAACTAAATGTGTAACTACAAAACCCACTGGGAATAATGGTCAGTGTAGCTTTTTCTCCTTAAAAAGGAAACTTGGAGATTTAAGAACTCACACATTATACCTCAGACAGTACCTGGAGCTCAGCACAGTTACTGCACTCAGGGTGGGTGTCTTGGGTTGGACAAGGACTGGCTCTCACAGATGGTGCCACGCTTGTTGTACACTCACTGAAGTGCAGGGAGGCAGGCAGGCAGTGGCTCTTGGAGCACCTGCTGTAAAGCAAATACACTGCATGGATTCACAGACTCCAGCAGAGCAACACTGGTGTCTCAGGGCAGAGCTGAATTGAACTACAGCACACCCTGGAGCTGGGCAGCTGCAGCACCAGAGTGAGGTACTGTCAATAACCACATCCACAGTCCTGCCCCAGCGCTGGGAGTGGCTCTGCAGCTGCTCTGTCTCCATTCGCCCTTCCCACAGCAAGGCCAGCAATGTTCCAGGGCCAGCAGGGATTAAGGCACCTCTGCAGAGGTAACAGAATTTAGTGTATTCTGGTTTTGTTAAAAGTGTGATTCATGTTTGTGCTGCAAAAGCAGTTCAATTGTGAAATTTGATACAAGAAGTTAATTCTGGTAAGTCATTTGTATTAACTTTGCAGTTAAACTAAGAATTCAGTCTGGACACAAGTAAAATGACTGATGAGTAACAGCACAAAAACACCTGAGTATGAGCTGTTACTGCCCCTGAAGGTGAGGGGAGCTCAGGCTCTTGTCAATACATCCCTTGGGATTAGAGTGAAAGGACAGTGTCTGTAAATACATATAGATATGTAAAAATATCTATGTGTGTATATATATGCACACATATATATGTAGGGTTTATTTTAGAACAGTTTGATTGCAATGGAAAGCAGGTATGTAGCTGTTTTGGTTATTATCTGTACTAATACAGCAATATAAAGACATAAAAATAACACTTAAGAAAATGTATAAAGAAAGGATCAGTGTAGAAAGATCTCACCCCCTGTGGATCCAGTGCTGGGAGCTGGTTGCAGCTTTGATGTCCATTGGTGGTCACAGCCTTGGTCCCTCAGGGCAATGGGGAGAGCCAGGAAACAAAGGTCAGTGGGTTAATGTCCATTTAGGCTCAGGTGGGAACACCCAGGTACCCCCTGAGGGGAGCAGGCAGTTCCACACTGGCTGTCCCAACACTAGACGCTCTGCAGGGCTCTGGTGGAAGGCCCCACTCTGGGGGTCTTTGATGCTTTATGGCCCCTCCTAAGACACAGCCCTGGCTCTCACATCTGAGGCTGAGCCAGTTCTGCCCCAGCAGAGGGATGGAAACCTTCGGCCACATTCAGTGAATGTGAATGTCCCCTGTGAATGTGACCTTGCCCAGGTGGAGGGAGTTTGACCCCTGAGCCAGCAGTGCAAGGGAGGACAGTGGCAGGATAAAAACCACTGTCCCCCCTCACAGGGTCTGCTTCCTGTGGCCTCCTCCCTTACCTGGCTCAGAGTCCCCATTGTGGTGGTGCTCACCTCTCTGTCTCAGGAGGATCAGAGGTTTGGCCACCTCGCCCCAAAACTCTCCCCCTGAGCCAAGGGGTGGCTCATCAACCATAACTACTCCAGCCCCTCTCAGCCAGGGTGGGACTGCAGCCTCCTGAAGGGGCTTAAAGCCCTGTGTGTCTCAGCTGGATTGGCCAGAGCACAGAAATCATGTGTATTGTGAAGCCAAATTGCCTTTGGAGACACTTGGGCAGGCCCTGCTGTGCCACCAACAGCAGGGACATCGATCTGGGATTCAAACTCCTTTAAACTGCACCAAATCAGTGACCCCAGAACAATCCACTTCAGCTGCTGGTTGGCATTTCTGGGTCAGGCAGGGCAATTCTGCATCTGTGTGAGGGAGAACTGCCCTCTCTGCTGCCCAGCACTCCCCCCACACTGGACATGCCACTTTTGCTCTCTGTTCTGACCAGGAAAATGCAACTTTTCCATAAATATTTCTCCCTTAAAGTTCAGTTTTAGCAATGCTTACTGCAAAGTCAAGCCTTGCCTTGTATCCAGCAAACATTAATTTTCAGCTTCTTTACAAAACTGGCCCATGAAGGCACCAAAAGTCTTACTTAAGTACTATTAGTGCAATTAGTCATCACTAATTACAAAGGTGAAGGAAATCATCACCAAGAGAGATGTCATACACTAAGATGCACCTGCCCAAGCATACCTAAACACTCACCCAGCCCTGCCCCTCCCACTGAAGCTTGTTTCTACCTGCTCCTGTACACTTTTTTCCCCCAGAAATATTGTCAGTAATAAAACACATCACAAAAGTCAATGGAGAGGATGTTCTTTACTTTAAATAAGACATTCCTGATTGACTTTGCCCCTGAACAGTGATCTGAAATTAAGACAACTTGTTTTTCAAAGCTACCTGGGGGCAATAGAGACAGAAGTTTTAATTTAAGAGCAGTAAAAGGTCTGAGCTTCTAAATTCTTCACCCAGCAGCCTTCATTTAATTGGACATCAAGTGCAGGTTAAATTAACCCTATTTATCAAATATATTTGAATTTTTCAGGAGACACAATTTTAAAAATCAGGAGTTAATGTTCCTTTTGGAAAATTAGAGCTCAAGTAAAAGCTTAACTATTTCTGGGGTTTTTTCTTCCCCCTCTAAGTTTATTATAATGAAGTTAAAATTAGGAATAAAGTCCATTTAGAGAGAATTGCAGTTAAAATACCAAGAATTTTACTAGAATCTATGCAGAACTATGTGGAGCAGTTTGCCTCAAGTCTCAGTTTACTTTTTAGCAAGCAAAGTTTATGCTCATTCTAAGAATCAATATTCCACCCAATATTCTTGTTATGCTGCAGAATGTTTTAAGTGCAGACAGTGGAGATATTTTTAAGTCTGTGTCTGGCTCAAGTCCCTCTTTCCCAAGCACTCTGGGTTTTGCTGCTGCCCTTGAGAAGCTGCAGAGGCTGTTTGGTCACTCCAGGGAAACGCTGAACACAGGCACTGTCACAGTATTTGGCCCAGCGCTTTGTGTGGAGGTGACAGGGTGGCAGCCACCCTGTCACCACACCCTGCTCTGTTCACACACGGCCCACCCTCACCTGTGGGGGGGGTCTCCCCTTTACCTGGGGGGTCTCACCTGGGGTCTCCCCCTCACCTGGGGGTGTCACCTTTACCTGGGGGTGTCACCTTTACCTGGGGGTCTCTCCCTCACCTGGGAGTCCCCCCGGGGGTCTCACCTTTACCTGAGGGGATCTCTGGGGGTCTCACCTGGAACTCATTGCATTTGATGTTGGGCACGTCCCACCCTCACCTGGGGGTCCCCCCTTTACCTGGGGGTCTCCCCTTTACCTGGGGGTTCCCCCTCTACCTGGGGGGGTCTCCCCGTTACCTGGGGGTCCCACCCTCACCTGGGAGTCCCCCCGGGGGTCCCCCCTTTACCTGGGGGTCTCCCCTGGGGGGAGTCTCACCTGGAAGTCGTTGCGTTTGATGTTGGGCATGTCCCACCCTCACCTGGGGGTCTCCTCTCTACCTGGGGGTCCCCCCTTTACCCGGGGGTCTCCCCTTTACCTGGGGGTCCCCCTCTCACCTGGGGGTCCCCCCCCTCACCTGGGGAGGGGTCTCACCTGGAAGTCGTTGCGTTTGATGTTGGGCACATCCCCCTCTTTACCCGGGGGTCCCCCCCTCACCTAGGGGTCTCCCCTGGGGGGGGTCTCCCCTTTACCTGGGGGTCTCCCCTTTACCTGGGGGTCCCCCCGGGGGTCTCTCCTTTACCTGGGGGGGTCTCTGGGGGTCTCCCCTCTACCTGGGGG
>JAWWEE010000021.1:18933501-18991609 GCA_035221455.1 Xenops minutus
GGGCAGCGCCGCGCGGCCATTGGCTGAGCGCCGGGTCCGGCGAGCCGTGCGCAGAGCGGCGGGGCGGGGCGCGCTGTGGGGCCGTGTGCACACCGCGTGTGGCGCAGGCAGCGGGGCCGGCGGGGCCGAGCGAGCGAGCGGGGCCGAGGCGAGCGGGGGCTGCGGCCGCGGGGACTCCGGACCGCACGGACCGCCGGTACGGCGGGGGGTAGCGTTGGGTAGCGGGGCAGCGCCCGGGGAGCCGCGGGGGGGCGGCAGGGGCGGAGCGCTGCGCGGAGCGCTGATGGCGCTGGCGCACTCCGGCCTAGCGCGCGGGAAAGTGCGGGCGGGCGGGCGCCATTCCCGGGCCGGGCCGGGCGGGGGGTCCGGCCGGGCCGGGCCAGGCCATGGCGCAGGGCGGGCCGCGGGGCCCGAGGGCCTGGCGGGGGCGGTGGCGGGTGAGTCAGGTCTGGGTTCCGGGAGTGCACAGGGAGGCTGCGCCGCCCGGGGGAGGAAGGCCGGGGTGGGGGGGGATCGGCTGGGCCAGGATCGGCTGGGCCTGGCTCGGCTCGGCCCGGACACGGCCTCGAGCCGTGCGGGTGGGGGGGGGGGCAGGGGCAGGGCCGCACGTGGCCGCGCGGGCAGGGGGAGCGCGGCCCGGCCCGGCCGGGGCCGGTGTGTCCGGGGTGGAGAAGATCCTGTGAGCCCGGGCGCTGAGGGGAACGAGTTCGAATTAAATTGTTTGTTCTTTTCCCTTTTTAATCTCGTTCTAAGTCCCCGCTAAACTCCGGTCGGCGGGGCCGAGCGCGGCCCGCGCACCACGTGGCTCCCCACGTGTGAGGCCCTGCCGGAGACACAGGGGCGAGGTGTCGCAACTGTTTGCTCCGACCACAGGCACGGACGGTGGCTGCTCCAAATCCAAATGTGACCTATAAATGGATAGGAAAAACAGCTTGTGCCATCTGCACATCGCGGGCTCTGGGGCGGCCTTTTATTTAAGTTCCTGTCGGGCGTAGTTCTCAAGTAACCGCTGTTACTCATTTAGGATCCCTCATTGTCACGTTTAATAGTGGGGTTTATTTTCCTTTAAGCCCTTAATGTGATCCCATTCCCACGCAGCGCTAGGGTTGCCTGGTCCATGTTTTTCTTCCTTAATGCAGACTTGCCTAGAGAGGCAATCCTGCATCTGTACTCAGACGGAAGAGGTTAAATAAGTTCACTGGTGCTGTGCAAGAACCCTGTGAGTTACAGGCTTAACATGCCATTTAAACTGACTTTGCTAATGTTAGGACTGAATTTTATGTTAAAAGCTTAACATGTTGCTCATGTTGTTTACTTAAAGTTTAAAACTTCGTGCAGATCCTATCTTCTCCTTTTATTTTTTATGGCTAAAACGTGCATATTTGGTAGATCCGGTGTTTCACACTCCATATTAACTAATATGGGTAGGCAAAAAGTGCTAGAGTCACTCTTTGATGAACTTTAGTTCTCTTTCTGGTTTGTGTTAACAAGAATTACTGATCTAATCGAAGTCAGGATGTCCTTTTGTCCTGGCTTCTGGCCCCTCGGTTCTTAGTTAATGTTCAGCATTCCTGGGGCAGCTTGGCCGTGAAATGCATTGATGGGTCCCAAAGGGAGTGTAGGGTTTGGCTTTCCACTTTTGCAAGTTTTCTTGACGTTTCAAACTAGTTCCTTTCAGAACTGGGGTAATGTTGCCTGATGGTCAGAATACTTAATTTTGCATCTCACTCTAGTGAGGACAGAAGTGGGAGACAGGAGTGTCACTGATTCTGTTGTAGCAGGGCTTGAGATTGCACATGTGGAAATTCAGCTTCTGAATAATGAGTAGCTCTGATGACAGTTGTGTTCAAGAATTCTTACAACATGTTGCTTGGGAAATAAAAACTCCTCACTGATGATATTTCCTTTCCAATGAGTAATACCTGGACTTCTCTTTTGAAACTAAATGCTAACACTTAGGTTAGCAGGCCTTTCTGCCTTTTGAGTCCTTTGTTTTAGAGGAAAGCAAAGCTGTGCTCCCTGTCACATTGGGGTTTTGCCATGCTCAGGCTGTCCCTGGGCTGGCTTGTCCCCTTCAGGTGTGGTGCTGTAGGTTGGTCACCAACAGCCTGGAGAGGAACTGCTGATTTCTCAACCTCTGATAGAGCTGACTTGCTAAAGGGCTCGTAGGTGTGTCAGCTCTGGCAGTGGCTTTTATCTAGTCTGTCCTTTGATTGAAGGAGTGAAGTCCTGCTGATACTGATGGTATTTGGAGGTCAAAAGAAGCACCTGGTAAACAGTGAAGAGTTGCCCCTGTTGTATTGGGCTGTTGAATGCTAAGGAACTGCTGGTATCCAGAAGTAATCTCAGGGTTGAAGTTCAGCTCCCTTTTTACTAGGAGGAGCCCAAGTCAGTTTTATTTTTGTTTGTTAAAACAACTTCTTCCTCAGAGGGCATCCAGGCTAAAAGCCATAAAATAAGGGTCATCACAGTGGAGCTTAGTGGCAATTCTTTGCATCATCACCTCTGGATAGGCTAACTAAAACAGACTCTGATACTGCTGAATCTTGTGTATGAGAGCTGGAGATTAATAGCACCTCTCTTGTTCCAAGAGTTTTGAGTATGTATTAACTGTAAAGCCACAGAAGGACAGTCTTCCCCTTCAGAGCTTGATACAAGTAACTTCTTGTATAAAAGTTTTCTTATATCACAGAAGAATCCCCAAAAAACTTGGTCACTTTGAAGTTTGGTGATTGACTTGTCCCCAAAAGCTTCAGATCTGATCTAAGGAAGTACTGTGGTGACACAGGGATCTTTGAGCTGTTCTCAGCCCTGCTCTGACCAGTAGGGCCGTCATACAGAACAAGGTCTAAAATTCATTCTTAGTAGTGTTTCAGCTTCGAACTGCAGTTACAGTGCTCTGTGAAAGGAGTTTAGGTAAAGTACCACTGTCTCTCTTTCCCGGAAAGGTAAGCAAACTACTAGAGTTACGTTTCTTGACGAGTTTTCAAATCTTAATCTGTGGGGCAGAGCCATACACTATATTGCAGAATTTGACCTGTCTCAGAAATGCTAGATGAGGCCATAGTTGTAATTTGTTTTCCATTACTTTTCCTGCCCTGGTGAGGTAAAAATCTAGTTCTGGTATGTAAGGGGGGAGGGGACGATGACACATGGACAGACAGGACAAGCTGCTTTGTGTAACGCATCGGAGTTGCGGAAAACAGTGAGAGCTGTGACTGAAAACTTTCCAAGAAGATCTAAGTAGCTTTCTTGCAAAAGGCTTACTTAAGGTGGCCTTGATAGATAAAAGGAACTGCTGGAAACTTGCCTGTGATGACAAAATGGAGGAGTATTGACTAACAGAGGAGTATTTGAACTTGGGTGGTTTTTACTGTACTTGTTTTTTTTTCTCTTGAAAGTAAAGCAGTAATGGTGTCCAAAGTGCTTGGAGGCTGTCCATTTAAGGACTTGTCTTCTGAATCAGCCTTTTCTGGATATTGCTCCTTAAAGGTGGCTGCTGGCTTCCTCTGAAAACTGAATCCTTACAGTTCACACTGCTGGGGAATTTTGTCCCGTGTAGGGCTTCTAGAAGGTGAGGCAAGTAAACCCAGTGTCAGCTGCAGCCACCTTTGGCTGCTGAACGTGTGTTCAGTTTCAGATCCTTTACAGGAAGAATGCAGAAGTTAAACATGGAAATACCAGGGAAGAGAAACTCCAGGCAAACTGTTTGGTAATTGAATGTGCTTAAGGTATCTGAAGATGGAGCAGTATGCTTTGTAATTGTACTTGCATGGCAGCTGTAGCCTTCCAGTATCTCTGAGTTCAGGGGGAAAAGGGGCCTCTGAAGATAAAGGTTTTTAAATTAATCTCTAGTAGAAAGGAGAATTACAGAGACTGTTCTTTAACTTTAGATTTCTTACTCAGTTTGTGTAATCTTTGCCATTTTGCTGTATACCAGCGGAAAAGAAACCTCAGGTTTTCCTTTTGAAGGGGCAATTAAAAAGGAAAAATTCGGAAGCAAATGTAAAACTTCCTTTCTGAGATTCCTTCAGGGCAGTGAGTAGGGAGCTTTTGTGTCTTGTGCAGGTCCTGACCTGGGCTGGCAGATGGACAGACTAGATGTAGGCTGCCATTAATCTTGGTATCGAAACTTCTCCACTGTGCATTTAAAGCAGGTCTGGCTCACCTGTTAGACATTGTTCTCTTGCCATGTGTTAACCTGACTGGTTCTGTGCGTGCTGCCAGCAGGACTCCATCCTGTTACACTGTGCCCTAGTCTCAGGTTCACGGGAGTGGAATCTGGTAGTTGTTACTGTCTGTTCAGATGTGCTGCAGTTCTGCTACAGCTGCTGCTCTATTATTTTGCTCTTTTTAACAGGTTTTATGTTGCCATTTAATAACGTTTTAATGTGAAGACTTTCCTAAAAGAAGAATTGCAGCTTGAGTGAAGAATATATATAACTGAGATCCCATCTTGTCCCTCTTGAAAATTAGAAGCAGCATCAACTATTGTGCCTGAGCCCAGCTCCTGCATTTGGCTTGGCCTATGTTTTTCCTGTTCTGCAGTGTCAACAGGGTTGCTATGAACACAGGCATAAACAATGGCACAGTGAGTGCCAGCTGCTGCCACCACAGCAGGCAGTGCTCGGTCTGGGGTGTCCTCAGAAGATACTTGGACATCTTGGGCACTGAGGTGAAACACAGAAGACTGGGTTATGTGTAAAATCAGGTGTATCTCTTAAGCCAGTTGTTTTAATCTTGTTTACATCTGTTTAAGATATTGCAGAAATTCATTTTAAGGGCAAATACCATCATCTGGTCCAGCTGGAAGTTAGATGTGGGATTACAAGAGATAATGCACTAAAGTTTGTATCTCATGTATTCTAAATTCTGAGCCATGTGCTGTGGTTGGAGGAATCACTTCTGTGCTGAAGACTGTCAGAGAGAGGATCTGTTTTGAAGGAGGAGTGGATAAAAAGAGGAAATTTGTTAAGCATTAGGGTACTTTTGAAATAACTGAATAAAAATTTATGTTTAGATATATGCTTTGTTTAGGAGCTAAATGTCAGGATGCTAATTCTGGTTCCTTCTTGAGGTCATGTGTTGTTGTACTGCTCTTGTAGTGCCTTTTTTCAAGACTCAGCTCTTGACTGTTGCTGTAATTGGGATATGCTGGATGGTCTGGGAGGAGGGGAAGCATTCTGTAATGTGAACAAACTATAGGGTTACAGGGGATAATGTAGGGCGATCAGGTAAACTGCCAAACATACCAGATAATGATTGTGTTTCTTTTGGGTTAAGAGTAATGAATTGGGAGATGGCGTGTGAGGTATTTAAACTTCAGGAAACTTCATCAAAATGATGTTTGACGTGCAATTTTAGACTAGTTTTTTTAAACTTCAAGCACGCTTTAAAGAAGACTCCATTTTAAATGTGTAACTTCCTTGTTCCTTTCCTTCTGTCTCTAAAAGTTGTGTAACTGTGCTGCAGTTTAGGGGAGTTGTGGCAGTGTGTTTATCCTGCCCACTGCCTTGGTGGGCTGTGCAGGCTGGCTGTGCTCACCTCCATGCCCTGTGTGGGGTTGTGCTGTCAGACAGGCCTGCCTGCCTGATGCTTCCAGAGCATTCTAAGAATGTGTTCCAAGTTAGCCCTCTAGATAGCTGGCAAGTGTCTGCTGTCCTTTGGGAAGCCTAACGTCTTGAAACATTTTCTTTCATGTAAACCTGGGAGTGGAATGGGCATCCTGAGCTATAGGTTAATTAGAAATTGTAATTCTTGTTTTTCAGAGTTTAACTGCTGTTCAGGTTGTAAGACATTGGGCTAATGTGTTTTTCAGTGCTTTAGGTTTAATACTGCCTATTGTAACACTTAGCTTCTAGAGTGATTTGTCAATAAAGGTAGTAGCAGCTAGGCAGACTGCAAGAGAAAGTGTAACAGCTACCAGAAGGAAATAACTCGTGGGGATAAGTAGCTGGCTTTTGAGTCCTAAGTCTCATGGATGAGGAAGAAAGTGCTTTAGTAAAAGAGAGAACAACATTAAGGCTGATAATACAATAGTAAAAGGGATTTACTTTTTCCCTCTGCCCTAGTATTTTTTAAGTTCTTGAAGTGAGGGTTGGCTACAAAAACTGATGAGAGGAAAAATTGCATAGCACACTGTTTCTTTGCCTGTTCAAAGCTGCCTTACTTCAAGCAAAGTGACGCAAACTTTTATCCTTTACAGTGCTTTCCATAGTCATGATCAGATACTGTTCAAAAGTATTGAGTTAGCCGGAAGTCCTGTTTGGTTTGCATTGCCTTTGCTGGGAGGGCGGGAAACTCTCCTTTTAATGTAATCTTTGGCTAGGGGAGGAGGAGGTGTTTTAAAATGTCTTTTTTGCTCAGACAGGTAATCTGCAGCCATGAGCAGCAACGAGTGCTTCAAGTGTGGCCGTACTGGCCACTGGGCCCGGGAGTGCCCCTCTGGGATGGGCCGTGGCCGTGGCATGAGGAGCCGTGGCAGAGGTGAGTGCTGGCTGTGGTTCTCTCTTTGTTTGTGCACCAAAATCTCCAGCTGAGTGCTTTGTATAGTGTGTAAAACTGGCTTTGTGAGACCGAAGTGAAGATGTTGGGATACAAATTGATAATAAGAACCAGGGAATTTTACGTCTGCATAAGAATTTTGCCAGAGGCTCTGAGAGCAAAGCTGACTTGTCAGTTCAGGTGGCAGTGTTGGTGATTGAGCCTTAAGAATGTCCTTTTTTTCCTCCTTGTACCCATTTCAAGCAGGCTTCCAGTTCATGTCTTCTTCTCTCCCGGATATCTGTTACCGCTGTGGTGAGTCTGGCCATCTTGCCAAGGACTGTGATCTTCAGGAGGATGGTAAGTATCACTAAATATTCGATCTCTTCAGTCCCATGGGCAGAGCTCTATGGCTGAAGAGAATGATGCAGTGACTCCCTGGGTGCAAGCTGTGGGTGTCCCCCATTCAAAGCATGCTGCCCCTCCCGCTACCAAGGTTTTATAGTCTTGTTTGGTATGTTTTTCTTATTGTGGAAGCCTGCTATAACTGCGGTAGAAGTGGCCACATTGCGAAGGACTGCAAGGAGCCCAAGAGGGAGAGGGAGCAGTGCTGCTACAACTGTGGCAAGCCCGGCCACCTGGCCCGTGACTGCGACCACGCAGATGAGCAGAAGTGCTATTCTTGTGGAGAGTTCGGGCACATTCAGAAAGACTGCACCAAAGTGAAATGCTATAGGTAAGGACTGGCAGGAGACAGCTCCAAGATATATTTTGAGTGATAAATGCATTGTGTGTCTGGTTTTGGGTAGGAAATGCAGCCTAGGCTGTGACCAGGTAGCTGGTTTCTTAGAGCAATTGTCTGCTGTTGTTCAAAGCTAAGACTTTAACACCTGTGAGCAAAGTGGAGTGAGATTGCATAATGCACATCTCTCTATATGGCCACACAATGCACGTGTTAAATCTCTGGAGCTGTGCAGGAGAAAGGCCATGTCCTTTTGCAGAAGGTAACAGGAGATACTTGCCCATAGAACACACTCGTAGGGTTGGGTGCCCTGTATCTTATCCTGGAGCTATCAAACCCCAGCTGTACAGGTCAGCTGACTGGCACAGCCAGCCCCAGCAGGAGCACACTAAGATGTCTTGGGTATAGAACCATGGGTAGAAGTGGGTGTTAAATTGATTTGAAATGCCATCTTCAGAGCGCTGTCTGGATTTTGAATGCAGGCATACACCAGAAACAGCCTGTTCCTGAGCGCAGTATTCTTCACCCCCACCAACATTCCCTTCTGTGGAGGAAGGAGAGAGAACATGGTGTATTTGAGTTTAAACTAATTACTCTCAAAACAAGGCTAAACTGAAGGCAGGGGCACTGGGAGCAGCAAAACCCAGCACACAGTTAAAAAAATAGGGGATGGGGAAATCCAAACCAGCCAAAGCCACCTGTATTTGATGTACAGTGATTTTGGCATATCCAGTGATTAATGTGAGTTGATCATTTGGGAGCAGTTCCTGGCTCTGGTGAAGACAAACTTCCCTCGTGAAAAAATTCCGGAACACGGGAACAGAAGTCTTGAGTGCAGAACTAGTGCTGCATGAAACTGAAGTAGATAATGTACCTGACAGGGTAGGATTGCTTCTCTGCAAAGCTCTTGTGGCTGGCTCTGACGAACTGTTCTTTTCCAGGTGTGGTGAAACTGGCCATGTAGCCATCAACTGCAGCAAGACCAGCGAAGTCAACTGCTACCGCTGCGGCGAGTCAGGGCACCTTGCACGGGAATGCACAATTGAAGCTACAGCCTAATTATTTTCCTTTGTCGCCCCTCCTTTTTCTGATTGATGGTTGTATTATTTTTCTCTGAATCCTCTTCACTGGCCAAAGGTTGGCAGACAGAGGCTACTCCCAGGCCAGTGAGCTTTACTTGCCGTGTAAAAGGAGGAAAGGGGTGGAAAAATCAACTTTCTGCATTTAACTACAAAAATGTTTATGTTTAGTTTGGTAGAGGTGTTATGTATAATGCTTTGTTAAAGAACCCCCTTTCCGTGCCACTGGTGAATAGGGATTGATGAGTGGGAAGAGTTGAGTCAGACCAGCAAAAACCCTCTCTGGGTTACATGGAAGTGATCCTATGCAGGAGGAAAGAAATTCTGGAAGTGTCTAAACTTCCTCATAACTTTTATTTTATTACAATGGCCTTGGATTGTCTGACCTCAATAGCTGTTAACACCAAGTGATATCTGCATCAGGCCCTACCTAGAGCATATAGCTGAGTGGGAGTAAACAAACAAGATGCACATGCCTGTTAATGGCCATGAGAGAGAGAGAAATCTGAAATCAATCTAAAAGTAACAGTAATTCAGTCAGTGAATGTTCATGTTGGAGATACAGAACGTAATGGGAAGCTTTTGAATAAATATCTCAAAGTCAATCTGAAACCCAGACATCAGTGCTCATAGCATATACAATTTGGAGCTATTCAGGAGTTGCAAATAAATACATTTTCACAGAAATCAAGATGTTATTTTTGTATACTATATCACTTAGACAACTGAGTTTCATTTGCTTGTAATCAGTTTTTAAAGTAAGATGGTAAGAGCAATTGAAGTCCTAGAACATAGAAAATGTAATTTTAAACTATCAATAAAGCTGGAGGAGGAAGGGGAGTTTGGCTAAAGTTCCTTTTGTTTATTTTTGGTTTTCCTGTACACAGTGCAAAATAACATTAAAAAGGGGTATGTGGAGGTTCAGTTTGGACTTTTCTTTTGTACTGTCTTATGTTCAGTTCCCATCCAGCTGGAAATGTGTTGTGTCATCCTGTCTGCAGTGGCCATGGGAATGGGCTGTGGGAGGTGAGGGGGGCTGGTTTCACCTGTGCTGGTGCAGTTAAAGCATTTAGTGGGGAAATCCTTAAAGAAGGTGCAAAGGTTGCTGGAGGTGCAGTGAGTTCCAAGCCTGGAGCAGTTCAGTTGTCGGCAGCACCTGAGCTGTCACCGCTGTCACTGCACTGAAAGCATCTGCACTTGTCACGTCCATTGGTGGTTGTCCATGTTGGTTCTCTGAGGGATAGTGAACACTTAAACGGATGAAGAGGGAGCTGACACACTGTATCTTCACTTCTCTCAATCAATGGATAAAGCCTGGATGTGCAGGAGGTCCTGGCTGATCAGGGCTTCACCAAGAGCCAGGGCTGTAGGAGTGTCCAGCACCTGCTGTGAAGATGTGGCTTTGAAATGCCTCTGAGCCACTGCCTGTCCTGTGTAATCTGCAGTTGGGATCAGTGCTGAAAAAACAGGCTGTGATGCCTGTCTGGAGAGAAGTACCACACTGCCAGTGTGCAGCTCTGCTGGAGTAGAACTGAACTGGCATTGTCACTTCTACATCTATGTTACAATTACCCACTTAGGTTAACATTTTGGAAGCAAGGCAGCTCTACGTGTTGCAGCCATGCAATAGTGTTCCTGAAGGTTGTGATCTTCCAGGAACAGCTTGAGCTTGGAGCTTTCAGCACACTGACACAGTGAGGCTTTGCAGAAGGGCAGAACTCAGTTCCTGAACTAGAAAATCCCGGTGAGTCTTAACCTGGGAATGTTGGAACCTGTAAAAGAAGGCATATTGCCTGATAATCTTCAGATGGTTTCAGGAAATCTGATACCTAAAATACGCGTGTCTGAGAAAACTCATGGTTGTCTCACTGCTGTGTCACGTCAGGTGAGGTCTGGTCAGGTTGTGGCTGTTTTACAAAGGGGTGCTCTGGCAATTTAGAATTCCTAAATGTTTAATTAAAAGTTCTATGAAGAACGCAAAGTTTCATCCTGTGTTTGATCTTCAAAGCCTGTGAAGAACACTGGGCTGTAGTTCGGGGAGAAGAGTGTTGGTGAGGTGAGGTCCAGGGTGGCTGGAGCCCAGAGCAGGGGCTGGCACAGGACCCTGAGAAGGCTGGGGAAGGGTTGGTGGAACAGACTTGGCAGAACTGTCTTGAAGCACATAAGAGAGAGTGTGGTATTTGCCAAGCAGAAAAGAATTCCAGCTGCTTGCTCCTGCAGTGTGACAGAGTTTGACTCAGTTTGGTTTTGTTGTAATACCTGCTGGTGGAGCATGAATGTGTCCTTGAGCCCTAGACATGGTTGCTAAACCTCCTGTAAAATTCACACCTGAAAACACGTGGGTTTTCTTGGCGTTGTGTAGATGGGCCAGCACTGGATGTTGAGCCTGGTAGCTTAATATAAATGAACTGAATCTTTACATACAATTACCTTAGTTAAACAGTAATAAAGCTTGAAGCTTTGTGGTGGCAGACCTAAAAGTCTGGGGCAACCTATAGCTAAAAAGTTATTTCCTGTCAGATTTAATTTTTTTTTTACAAAGAAAGCATGAATTAAAAGCTGTGAAATGCAAGCCAAGATTGAAGTTCAAAAAGCAGCCAATTATTCCAATGGAGGTGTTCCTTCTTGGTCATCTTCCTGTGAGAATAGTGGTGGCTGTTCCAGGGTCAATTCCCAAGTGAGTAAAAGATGGATGAGCAAATGGCCATTTCATAAATTGTGGGGACTGGAAAAATCAAACCTAATTCTTCATTTGTTCCAAGTTTATATTTTTCACTAATGCTGAGGCCTCTCATTTGTTATGGCAAATTTCAGGGTAGTGGGTTTTTTTTTGGATCTGGTGGATTATATGGATTGTGAAGGCAGAGTCAAATCTATAACAGATTATTTTCTAGAAATGGAACTGAAGGGTTGCCGTTTCTGCATAGGGGAATTTGACGCATGGCACTGGAGTGACAGACAAGGGGGGATGTCCCCAGACTGAAGGAAGGGAATTAAGGCCAGATATTGGGAAGGAATTCCTCCCTGTGGGCGGGCGGGGCCCGGCATGGGTCGGGCAGAGCAGCTGCGGCTGCCCCGGCCCCGGCGGTGTTCGGTGCCAGCCCTGCCCCTCAGGGTGTCCCTGGATGATCCCCCTGTCCCTCGGGGTGTCCCTGGATAATCCCCCTGTCCCTCGGGGTGTCCCTGGATGATCCCCCTGTCCCTCGGGGTGTCCCTGGATGATCCCCCTGTCCCTCGGGCTGTCCCTCAGGATGGCCATGACTCATCCACCGTCTCCCCCAGCCCGCCCCGCCCTCTGCGCATGCGCCGGGAGAGGCGCGCGCGCCCTCCGCGCACGTCCCCCTTCACGCGCATCCCGCGCATGCGCAGCGAGGCCCGGGTTCAGTTCCGGGGCGGGGCCCGGGTTCAGTTCCGGCGCGCGGCGGTGCCTCCTCCTCACGGCGGGACTGAGGGAGAGACACAGAGGTTCAGACAGAGCGGTACAGAGCCATGGTGAGTGCGGGCTGAGGGACAGACAGAGCGGTACAGAGCCATGGTGAGTGCGGGCTGAGGGACAGACAGAGCGGTACAGAGCCATGGGGAGTGCGGGCTGAGGGACAGACAGACAGACAGAGCGGTACAGAGCCATGCGGAGGGCACTGGGGGGCCGGGGTGAGTGTGGCCGGGCTGGGGGTCCTTCCCTGCCCCGGTCGGGGGGCCGGGGGGGCCCGGCCCATGGGGGTCGCAGGGCACGGGCAGCGCGGGGGGCTGCGGGCCCTGCCGCCCTCCCGGCCGTGGCTGACGGGGCTCTCCTTGTGTTTTCCAGGCGCGGAACGCGGAGAAGGCCATGTGAGTGCGGCGGCACGGCTTGGTCCGCGTGTTCGTTGCTCTGAGGCGGCAGCCGTACTTGGTTCCGAACATCTCGTCCCACTGGCCATGACTGTACTGGTGTCAGACGTCTGTGCCCTCTGGCCGTGGCTCACAGAGCCGCACTGGCCCAGTCACGCTCTGTTCAGCCTATTTGGGGCACCAGGAGTTTAATGATGATTTTGGGTACTTAGCTGCACGTGTGCTGGCCCGGAGGCGCTGGGAGTACAGCACAGCACAGGGCACCTGCACACAGGGACCTGGTGCTGTGGAGTCCCCAGAGCCGTGCCAGGTGGTTCTGTGCAGGACAGACATTGCAGCAAAGGCTTGTTCCCTTGTGGGTTCAGGTAGTTCCTGCTTTTGGAACAGAGATGCCAGGCCAGATAGGAACGTGTCAGCATTGTTTTGAGGATAGTTCTTGCTTGGGAGTGGCTTGGGCTGAACCACTGGGTTTTGAAAATTTATTTTTGTATTGGCTTTGTTGGACACATCAAGTGTCTCATGTTTGTTCTTTTTCCTAAAATACGTTCTGAGCTTGTAACAGTAAGTCAGATAGAGGGTGAAGAGCTCACTGCCCTCTGATGCACTAGAGTGATCCCATCCAGTGCCTCTGGGATGTTGGATTGCACTGAAAAGAAAAATTTCCAGATTTTTTGTTCTGGAAATGGCTCTTAACAGCAGGTAGAGCCTGGGTGCTTGGCTTAGGGGCCGGGTGTAGGTGTGCTGTTAAAGGTTTTGAATGTGCTCAGTTCTGTGCTTTTTAACATAACTATTAAACGTCTGATAAATAAAGCAATTGGAAAATGTAGCATGTGGAGTCTTTGCTCAGTTGTGAGAGACTGGGAATATTTTGGTTATATTAATAGACTTGATTACTAACTGCTGATTTCCTTAAAGGAGCTTGTTTTCTCAGGATTTTTTATTTGCTTTTTGACATATCCCCTGCTAAGATCCTTTAAACTTAATGCTTCTGCTTTGAACTTGTTGACGTTCTTTTGCTGCCGATATCTAATATCATGGCATATGTTAAATGGAAGGAATAATTAGCTGCTTACCAGGATTTATATTTATCTAGAAAATGAACCACTGATGACCTACTGTTGAGAAGTCACTAATTGGAAGAGCTAGAGGTGGTCAATGAATGTGTTCAAGCCTCTGTTTTCCATGGACTGTAGTGAAGTCCATAATAAACATCCAGAGCAAAACTTTTTCCTGTTGGAACGTGGATAATGTGGATTTGTAAAAGTAAATCTGCTCCCTTTCTTCCCTTTAGGACGGCCTTGGCAAGATTTCGGCAAGCCCAGCTTGAGGAAGGAAAAGTCAAGGTACAATGAGAAAACCCTATAGGTGTGTTTGCTCTGGTCAGAGGGCAGTGCAGGCCTTGTGTGTGCTGAGCTGTGTGCTGGCTCCTGGGCCAGGCCCAGGGATCCTGTGGCAGCCTCACTCACTTGGGGAAAGCATTTCAGGGTTTGTATTCACAGTCACACACACCAGAAATGGTAACCAGAATTTTCCTAAGGAAATAACTTAAAAAACTATATATGTGTCTGTGTTTGAGAGATATGTTGGCTTGGCACAAACTGAACATTGCTTAGATTTCTTTATGTGATATAGGAAGAATATGTAATAGTTTGGGGGGAAAAAAACAAACTACAATAATGCTGTAAATAGAGGCAGCATGCTGGATGAAAAACGAACGTTATTTTTGAGACTGAAGTTACCTCCTTCTGCAACTGCTTAGGCAAGTTGATGCACAAACACTTACTGATGGTAATCACAAGGTTTGTTTGGATTTCCTCCCAGAAGTAGAGAAATCCTTCTCATAATCTCATTTGTTGGGGATGTTCTCACACAAGAGCAATCCTGAAGCAGAGGCCTTCAGGGTCACTGTACTCAAGACTCCCATGAGACACAACTGTTGGCATGTTGTTAACCCAGCATGTCTTCTTGTTCTTGATGGTCTTCACTGTCATGTGGATTTTTTTTTTGATTGCTGTAAGATTAACAGAAAAATGGACTTTGTAATTTAAAAAACCCCACCACTACAACAAAAGGAATAGCACCTCAGAAAGAAGTAGCACCACGCAGAATCCTAGGGACTGATGCCCAGCTATCCCTGGATTTCCTTGGGCATTTTTCACTGAATCAAAACTCAAAGTATAAGAATATTTATGTAACCTTTTTGGACAGGTTTATAAATGAGCAATGTGAAGCAGAAAAATCAAAAATAAGTTTGGGAGAAACTGCAGTGAAGAAGACTCCGTGAAGAAAAGATGGAGATGCAATAGAGTTTCTGTGATATTACGTAGAGAAAGGCTTTTTAGTGGATGAAAGGAAGTGCTTTGGGGAAAGGGACAAAGTAACTGCACACACAGAGTCAAGATGAAGTATTGGGATGCAAAACAAAACCACCTTGGAAAAAATTAGATTAGTTATATAGTACCAATTTAGAAAGATAGGCTTAAACTTAAACTCTACTTGGAAGACAGTGGATTTGATTTAGGTGGTAGTGTGCTGAACATGGTGAAATTGTCCAAAATGGAACATTCTTTTACTGGAGAGATCTGTGGGGTGTTTTGAAAAAATAGGTGACAGATTTTATTTTTGTAAAGTGGATTTAAGTAGGTTTTTATATTCTGTTATACTTTGATTTGGCAATTCTATAAATGATCACTGGCTTCCACTCACTAAAAATCAGTGGGAGCAGAAGGCACAGGAGCTTGTTAGCATAATTTGGGCTAAGTTTGCATGAAATGCTGTGAATATGTTGATTCTTCATTAAACTTGCTGTGTTTTTGTGTCAAACAGGAACGGAGACCTTTCCTTGCATCGGAGTGTAATGAACTGCCCAAAGCTGAGAAATGGAGGCGACAGGTGATGGCAGCATATAGAGTTTTCTAATTCTATAGGAACTACAGCTTCAGCACTTCTATTTAGACAGCCCGCTCACAAGTTTTTGATACTTCCTCAGTAGGCTGACAGTTAATCACAGAAAAATTCAGATTGGAAGATCATACAGTTCACTGTTCAAAACAGGTCCTACAATGTCAAGTTCCCCCAGGGCCATGTCCTGCTGAATTTGGAGTATCTTCAGGGATTTGGGTTCCACAGCTTTGTTAGGCCACTGTTCCAGTGTTTGATTGCCGCCTTAATTAGTTCCCTGCTTTGAATTTAGTCAGAATTTCTCCAATTTCAACTTGTGTTTTGTAGCTACTTTTCCTGTTGTCATGCACCTCTCAAAGAGTCTGGTTCTGTCTTCTGTGTACCCTCTGCTGAGGACAGGTTTTCTTCAGCAATTAATTTCTGTGTTCTTATTTGACTAGATCATTGGTGAGATTTCCAAGAAAGTGGCACAGATTCAAAATGGTAAGATTTTTCTAAAAATGTTTTATTTTTTTGACTCTCCAGTCCTAAGCAGTTTCAATAAAAATCACATTTCATGTGAACTATATTGTTTCCATTGCATAAATTCCTCTGGTGCTTCTAGTGAGCTGCCTCATTTATTGTGTCTTTTTTCTTTAACAGCTGGATTGGGTGAATTCAGAATTCGGGACCTGAACGATGAAATAAACAAACTTCTGAGGGAGAAAGGACACTGGGAATACAGAATAAAGGAGCTGGGAGGTCCTGATTATGCTGTAAGTGTGGACTGTGTTGTATACATAGTTGTTCTGCTTACAAGTGAAGTGGCTACTGAGAAAAATCTGTGCAACATTTAGTTACCTGTGTGTGACCTAGTCAGTGTTTGTTAGAGAGGATTTTCCTTCAGCTCTAAAAGTGTTTGGTTGTGTTAGAAGAGAATTTAAACTATAAACTCTGTTTGTTTTCCAGCGGATTGGACCGAAAATGTTAGACCATGAAGGGAAGGAAGTTCCAGGGAACAGAGGCTACAAATATTTTGGAGCTGCAAAGGATTTACCAGGAGTTAGAGAGCTTTTTGAAAAGGAACGTAAGTAAAGAGCAACTCTTCCCAGACAGGGATGTAAATAGTAGTGTTTCCTGAGTAAAATGTCACTGTAGTTTGTAGGGAGTGCTGGTAAAAACACTTCTGGGCTAGGTAAATGAAACTGAGCACAGGTCATTAACTAAGTGGTGTTTCTTTGGGCAAAGAATACCTTTGTCTATTTGCAGTTAAAGACATCTGAAAAAGAGTAACTGGTTTCTACTGGGAGTTCCAAATAGTAAGGACTGATGTCATAGAGAAACTTTCCAGCATAACAGGCTATCTTGTTTGAGAAGTTCTAAATAGTACTTAGAGCTCTGAGGTTAAAAAAAATAAGAAAAAGGGGAAGTTGGGTTGAACGTAATTTGAGCAGCAGGAATCAGCTTTCATAATAGGAAAAACTAAATGTAGGGGATGAAACTTTATTGATTTATCAGAGAATGAGTGGGAATTTCTTGGGCCTGAAAGTGAGGCAGCTACTAAACCAGCAAAGAGAAGTTATGGGAAGTACTCCATCATCTGGGGAAGTGTCAGGCCATGTACTGGAACTGGTTTGTGCTGGCCAGAGTGCAATACCCGTGCTCCCAAAGCTGGCAGCAGTTGGATCATGCCTTGGTCATTGGCTGGAGCGAGGCAGCCAAGGGTGCTGTGAAGTTTGATGGGACCTGGGAATGCAGAGCCAGTGGTGGGGCTGGAGCTGGGTGAGTGACAGTGTGTCCTTCCAGCCCTCCCACCGCCACGGAAAACTCGAGCTGAGCTAATGAAGGACATCGATGCCGAGTACTACGGCTATAGGGATGAGGATGATGGCATTCTGGAGCCTCTGGAACAGGAACATGAAAAGAAAGGTATGTGAGATTCCTCAGTCCAAGAAAGGATAAAGGTGAACTCTGAAATTAAGGCATCTTTTTTTTTCCTGTGGGTATAGTCTTGGCCTTGGCTGTCCATCACATAGGTGTCCATAGGCTGGTTGTGTTTGTCACTTAGGTGTCCAAATCACTGGGTAAGGCATTTCAGGTTGGACAGGTGTGCTTTAGAGTTGACTTCCTTCTTTACTACTGGTAATGGTTTAATATTGTCAGCAAATCATTCACTATTTAAGATTGTCAGCAAGTCATTCACTATTGAAACAAAATTTCCTTTTTCCCCGCCCCTTTTTCATGCTTAAGAATGTAGAAGAGTAGGTTGCAGTAATGAGATCTGTGGAACTCAAGCAGTTATCTCCCTGCCTTGTGAAGACTGCCCTTGCCATCTGTTTCCTGTCTCACCTCATTTTTATTTATCCATAAATACAATTCTTTAGTTTTCTGGGAGATGAGAGAGGCCTTCTGGAAACCCTGAAGTCTAGGTGGCCTGTGTTAATTTATCCATGTTATCTCAGAACTTCCACACATTTGTGAATATTTCTTCCTTTGAAACCTATTTTTCTCAATAGATAATACTTATCCATGTGCCTGCTGACAGAGTTTTCCAGCATTGTTTCTACAGACCTCCCTGCTAAAGACATCAGAATTAGGAGTCTTAATTCCTCAAACTCTTCAAAATTCAGCACTGTGTGCCATTTTATGGTATTTGTGTAGCTTAAGCAAGAGGCCACACACCACCTTCAAGAGCTTAGCTGTTTCCTAAATAGTTCTTAGTGCTGCTGGTGAACATTGCCTGATCCTTGCAGTTATCACTTCTCCATGTGTGAGACACTTGCAGTATTGTGTGTTCAAGGTCATGCCTGGTCTTTTACGTTGTAGGGCGGGGAGGGAGAGGGGGCTGAAGGAAATATTTCACTATCAGTGTCCTGCAGTGTAGCCTGGAACCCTAAACCAAGGGAACAGGAGCTGGCTGCAGGCAGTGAGAGTGTGGGAAGGGAGGCTGTGTGTGCAGGGCTCCCAACAGCCTCCCTCAGGGATCAGCCTGCATGTGCTGCTGGCTGCAGGCAGGACAGCTACCTGTGCTGGGTTCATGGGGTAACTTCAGAAAGCTGTCACCTTAGGTGATTGTGCCACTTGAACTAACAAGGCTGGAGGTGCTGGCAGAGCCAAGAGGTGTGCAGTTAGTGTACAGTTAGTGCACAATAGCTGGGATTCTCTCAGGGTTAGTGGTTGTCTGTGCTCTTGTGGGTTTTACCTTGTTAAGTAAAGTTCAGTTTTTGTAAAACAAAGTATTGAAAAGTCTTCGTAATTTGAGGTTCCTTTTCAGTTCTGGAACCACACACAAACACAGCCATGTGCCACTGGTGAGATCTTGTTCTCTGAGGGAGAGCATTTTCATGTATGGTATGTGAGAGCTTGGGGCAATGCCTGCTGACCTTTGGGCATTCCTACTGCCTCGTTGCGTTAATCCTGCACCTCTCTAGGGTTTGATGCACAGGCCATGTCACTGATTGAGCTTATTAAAACTTGGTTTTGTCTCTTACTAGCACTCTGCTGTAGTGGAGGTGCAGCAGCCAGACAGCAGTGAGGTGCAGAACTGGGATAGTGCTACAAAAGAAGAGAAACACACTCTAAGATAGTGTGGGTGTCACTCTAAGGAGCGTAATCATGTTTAACTAATGACACAGTGATCAGCAACCCTGTAGCTGCTGACAGGCTTCAGAGCTGTAAGAGCCACTTAGCCACTTAGTCATGTGACCCTGTTACTCAGTTCAGAAAGTAGGTTGGTATTTATGCATGACATTTAGAGTCCAGAAGGTACCCAAATTAAGGCATTAGCAAGTGCCACATTTTGACAATGCCAGTGTGGGCCTTGCTCAGACTACACAGCTGTTTTTATTAGGTGGTGCATTGAGGTTCTACAGTTAATGTGTGTTGTCGATGTAGAGGATTTAGGGAAGAAGTTTAAATCTGCTGAAAAGCTTTGGAAATCAGATCACGCTGCTTTGACTGGCTCTCAGATAAACTTGCATTTTCCTTTGCTAACCAGTTATAGCAGAAGCAGTGGAAAAGTGGAAAATGGAGAGGGAAGCACGACTTGCAAGAGGTGAGGAGGAGGAGGAAGAAAATATCTATGCTGTCAACGATGATGAGGTAGGTGGTGGCTAAGGGGATGTGACATTTCAAGTGTCTTCTATGCTGCCTTCTTGGACGTGGAGTTACTGTGCCAAGAACCTGTGTGCTGCTGCCCTGCCCTTCTCTCCACCTGACTAACTACACCATTGTCCCTGGTTAGTAAGAACCTGTAGCAGTGAGAACCAACTCCTGAGATTTAACTGACACTGCCTGGCATTGTCTGTTTGTAAGGTGATGTGTTGGTAACACTGTTGGTAATACTGGTCAGTCGTGCTTGTAAGGACAACCTGCATCAGTACCAGCACAAGCAGCTTTGGCTACAGCATAATGTCACACTGCCACTGCTTAGCAAAACCAGGAATTGCAGGGCCTTGTTCACACTTGAATCCCGACACATCAAGGCTTTGCTGATGCCGCTGTTGCTGTGGGGACATGGCTCTTGTCTCTTTGTTCTCCCTGCTCCCAACAACATCTGTAAAAAGCATACTGGAAACTAGTTCTCATCTCTCAGTCTGCACCTAAGTACAGAATTTAACACAAGAATAAAAAGGAGATTGTTCATAATGTGAATCTGGTGGCTCATTCAGTCCCCTGTTTTATTTGTATTATGACCTGACTCACACCCAGCTCTCAGGTGTGAGATCAAAGCTGTACAGGCAATTGGTACCTATATTTTTAAAGCACTTGCTTTCTTGTTTAGCTATCTCCTTTTCTGTTTATGGCTTTGCTGTGGCAGCCAGGGATATGGAAGAGGAGGAAATAGAGCTTTACATTCATGCCACAGCACAGCAAAGGCCATATGAAAAATGGGAGCAGTAATTCTGAAAATGTCAGGGACCAGGATCTGAACTGATTATTGTTATATTCTTTGGCATTCTGTCCTCTTATCCTGTTCCTGGGTTTGTAGTGTTGATCATGTTCTGCCTGGTTCCATCTGGCAAAGCAAGTAAAAAAGGGGATTTTTTATGACCTCTATAAAAAATAAACTTGATGTGACTTAATTTTTTCACTTTTTAGTCTGATGAGGAAGGTGGCAAGGAACGAGAAGGGGAAGAAGGCCAACAGAAATTTATTGCACATGTTCCAGTGCCAACTCAACAGGAGGTAAGACATAACAGAATTCAGTTGCAGAGATACACACTGGCTTTTGCAAGACAGATCTTCAGTAAAAGTGCCCTAAATTTGTTATTTCTGTGACTCGACTCTGTAGCTGTTTAATCCTCTTGCAAATGCTATGGAACTGCTTATGTGGTACCATTGCTGTAACCCTTTTCCCCTGAGAATTGGCAAAACCTTCATAAATATTCCATAAATTGAAAGTGTTGTGGTGCTCTGATCGATAACCAGGATTACCTGCTGTATCTGTACTGTGCCTTTCTGCTGATGGTCTGACCAGATTTTTTAATTTAATGGGATGATTTCTGAATTGCAGGGTTTGTTCTTGTAAGTTTTCTAAAGTTATTTTGGAGGCATGACCTTGATGGACTGTTACATTTTTAAGCTGCTCCAGTGTATATGTTACCTTAATAGTGACAGGTTGTTTGAAGTACAACCCAGGCAAAAAGGTTCTGGACTTACATAGCTGTTTCTCTTTCTTAGTGGCAAATCGCTCCATACCTTATGCCTACAAGATTATGTATTCTAGATTCTGAATTACTGAAAACTGAGGTTCAGAACACTTATTTTGAGAGATTCTGTGTGCAATTTGGGCAAATAAAATCATTACTGAGACTGACACAAGTCTTGCAGGTAGATCTTTAAAGTATGTGCTTCTTAAAGAATTATGTATCACTGGCACTTGTAGGCAAAGTGCAGGGCAGAGGTTCATGGTGTTGCTGATGTGGAGGGCACACTCACTAAATGTTATTTCAGAGGTGTGGACTCATGTGACACAGGTCCTTGTGTTCTGCAGTTCCTAGGGCTGTATCTGAGAGAATTGTTTGGAACACAGTTCAAGTGACAGAACTGAGATCAAAATGAAATGGCACCCAACACCCTGATTGACAAGGGTGGGAGCATAGATCAGAAATGGAGGCATCTGTTTTACTGCTTCTTTTGACTTCCAGTAGCTTCGTCTGAATATTAAAAAAGATACTCCTGACTCATCTTAGTTCCACTACTTTGACACTAGTACACAGCTCTAGCTTCCACAGGCTGTTTTCTGTGTTTTTCTTCCTCCTGACTATAGCTGAGCATCCTGGGTGTCAGCTTCTCAAACTGAGTGCCATCCTGTTTTTCTGTTTGCAGATTGAGGAAGCTCTTGTACGGAGGAAGAAGATGGAGCTTCTTCAGAAGTACGCCAGTGAAACCCTCCTGGCGCAGAGCGAAGAGGCCAAGACACTCCTGGGACTGTGACACTGCACCGGCATGTCCTGCTCTGGGTGTGATCCATCCAAAAACAACAGGTTCCTCTGTTCTGCTGGCAATGGCTTTTGGCTCTGAAAGTCCTTTTGGAGGTTAAGAGTAAAGTGAGGGAATTACAGTGTGTGCTGCAGAAGGAGAACCATCATTTTGTTTTATCCAGTAAGATGACTGGCACTCCAGTGCTGAAAAAGATCAAACCTTATCTCTGCATCTACAGCAACTGTCTTCAGTCCTTTCAGTTTGTAAAAGGGTCTGTGCTGTGGTGCCTCTTACAGAGAGAACCACGCACCCACTGACCTCTTAAATCCCCCAGCAAAAGTGATGGGGTTCCTGCCCTCCTGTCTGCTCTACCCTGACTGTAAGTGTACACATCCTTCTGCTGGTTTTTGTTGAGCTGAGTCCACAATTAACTTAGTGTGTTACATCTCCTTACCAGAATAGCCTAGTACCTGTTTAAAGGAACATCAGTGGCAAATCATATGAGTAACTTTGAAGTAGATTTGGTTCTTTTTATAACACATACAGTGTATAAAATCTGTTGCCCTTTTTGTGGTTTGTGCCTGCATAAATTGCTTAAATGCTGAATATTTCAGCAGCTATTGTAAAAAACTTTGCAATACCTTGTTCAAATATGTTTAGTAAAACTTTTTTACAACCTGATGTTTTGTTTCATTCTAGCTCAAAGGATTGTGGTGATTCCCTAATCATAGCCAAAGAATGGGATCATGAACAGCCATCCATGTAGGGATTTGAAGCTCTGCATCCCCTACTGCTCTTGGCTCATGTATCCTGGGACAAGAGGCAAGTTACTGCAGAGCCTATTTAGAGTCTTTTGGGTGACTAACACTGTTGAGTCTGAATGAATAAATGACATTTTAAATAGGACATCTACAGCCATGGAGTGTTTCTGTCTAAGGAAGGGAGTATTTAACAGCGAAGTAACCATGCCTGAGACTGTTAGTCTAAATTCTATTTCTAAATGCTCTTATTGGTGCCTTAAGATTTCTGTATAGTTGTAGATTGTACATTAGTATTAATCTATTACTATCTATTGTGAATAGTCCATTCCAGAGCAGTCAAATTGCTAAATTACAGAGACAACCTTTGTCTTATTTCATGTAAGTGATCAAAAAAAAGGCCTTGAAAATGTGGGAAGTGTAGCTGCCAAATTGACCTAGAATAAACCAAAAACTCAATTATTAGTAGAAGCAAGCAACTAACATCACCAACATTCTTGTCTCTTCCTGTTGGCAGTGCAGTTCTCTCTACTTTGTAATGAAGAAGCAAACAAGTGTTTGACTTGCGGTAATTTGTGTGCTCTGGGTTGCAGACATCTCCAAAGTGGTTTTTGGTGCTGCCTTCTGAGTGTTTTCTGTTCTTTGGTTTCAAGAGGTTATGTGCTTTTTACATGTTCTCTGTGTTGCTGTAAAAGACAACACTGTTTCCCAGAGTTCCTTCCCCAAAACCCTGGCCATCAAGATTGGAAAAATAGGTTCCTTTCCTGTTGGATGTGCTGACAGTACTGGATCAGACAAGTTGTCCTCTGCCTGTGGAAAACCACAGTCTGTGAAGGGTAAAGACTTTGAGGGCTGGTACTGAGCCCCTGACTGAGTCCCTGGAGCTAAATGAATTGGCATGTGGTGTTGGTCACAAACCCTGGTGTGACAGGGGCAGGGGGACAGGACACCAGCAAAACAACTGGAGCAACCCAGTGGGCTTGCCAAAATAGAGCTGAAACTCTGCTGGGAACAGCCCCTTGCCAACTGTGCTTGTGCCACACTGGACTTTTTATGTATTTATTGAGGCAACAGCAGTTTTTCATCCAGGGCAATAGTGCTTGAAAGAGGAAGGACAGAATCTTGCTCAACTATATGCTAGAGATAAAAAAAAAAAGGTGAGCTAAAACGCAACTAATTTGTATGGATACAGTCTGGGAGCTTGATAATAGCAGTGGTAGATCCCTTCTGTCACTATATGAATCTCTAAGATGGAAGATAGAAGGGTAAAGGCAGACCGGGGGCAGAGTGATTATGAAAGCAGGCATGAAAAAGAAATAAACCAAAAGAATGAGAGAAAATCAATGATTGTAATTGTATTCCTGTTCAAAGGAGTAGCTTCCAGCCCTGAGCATGACCAGCATTATGATGTAAGAGGAAAGCTTTTAAGTCAGAGCTTATCTCTGCCAGCCATCACAGAAATGTAATAAATGCACAAAAATGTAGTATGGATCCATTCAAGGCAACTGCTGCCTGGCCCTGCTGCACTAAATGCTCTCTCTGTAGCTCAGTGCAAAGGGTTTTTAGCTGAATGCTCTTTTTGGCTGCGTCTGTCTCAGCCAACAAATTGCAGAGGAGTTATTTGCCACAGTGGCTGTAGCAAAGTGCCTGAGTCCTGCCTGCTCTGTGGGCTGTGGAATGGCTGGTGGAGTCAGGGCGGGGAGGCTGCTGTGGCCACAGCCAGGAAACTGATCCTGTTTGTCCTGGAGAAGGGAACGGTGTGTAGGCTGTGCGTCAGCTCTGAGTGTGCAGCTGCACTTGGATGTGTGTGTTGTCAGCCTTGTAGCCCATACCATCCCTGCAATGCCTCAGCCCTAAACATTCCCAGATTGGAAACCAAATACTTTACATGTGCTCACATGTAGCTTGTTCTCTGTCTTCTTCAGAACTCTGTGCTGTGTGTGATCCTGGCTTGAGCTCTGAGGGGATAGCCTCCCTAATGGTTCTGCCTGCTGCATCGATTTTGGCTTGCTTTTGTCCTTTGGAAATGCATTTGTTTGTTTCATTCAGTGCCAGCCTCCTAAGTGGTGCAGACTGGAGGCCACCTTCCTTATTCTGTGTCTCGGTGAGTGAGCAGTTTCTGCCCGGAGTCAGAGTGGTGGTGAAGAGTTTTGGCAGTCCTAGGAAATAAGTGGATTTACCTAATCTGCATTAGCAGATGAGCAAGATAAACAGAGATGGCTTTGGGGAGTATCCATTAACTAATGACATTTTTGTGCTTGTCTCACTTTCAAGTCCAGTTGCTGGGGAATGCCTCTGAAGTGCAGAGCTGATACTGTGGTATAGTGTCTATAGGCTTCTCCCAAAAACCACTGATTCCTGAAGAATTACAGAATCATTCAGGTTGGAAGGGACCACAGTGGCTCATCTCGTCCCACCTCCCTGCTCCAGCAGGGTCATCCCAGAGCACCTGGCACAGGGCTGTGTCCAGATGGGTCTGGAATATCTCCAGGGAGGGAGACTCCACACCCTCCCTGCACAGTCTGGTCAGTGCTCGGTCACTGCACAGGAAACAAACTCTTCCTCGTGTTCACGTGGAACTTCCTGGGCATCAGTTTCTGCCGGTCATTTCTTGTCCTGGTGGTTGGCACTGCCGAGCAGAGCCTGGTCCTTCTTGGCACAGCTCCCCCAGCATTAGGTGTCTCTACACCTGTATAAGGTCCCCTCCCAGTCGTCTCTTGAGACTGAACAGGCGGAGCTTCCTCAGCCTTCCCTTGTAAGAGAGATGCTCCGGTCCCTTCCTCGTCGTTGTTGGTCTCCGCTGGACAGGCAGGACCACAGAGAATGGTTCTTCTGGTTTGTTGTTAGAGTAAAAGATAGTGATTTCCTCGGCCGGAGTGCCGTGCTGGTGCCGTGCGGGGCTCGCAGGGTGCGGTGCCGCCCGACGGGGCCGGCTCTGCCCGTGACGTGTGCGGGGCGGTGCGGGGCGCTGGGCACAGAGCCGGCCCCGCACAGCGCCCGCCATGCGGGGGGCTCTGACCCCGCTCCGGGCTCTGCGGGGGGCTCCGACCCCGCTCCGGGCTCCGACACCGCTCCGAGCCGTCTGCGGGGGACACAGCGCGGGGGACAGCGCGGTGAGCGGGGACAGCGTGGGGAGCGGGGACAGCGCGGGGGACACAGCGGGGACAGCGTGGGGGACACAGCGGGGAGCGGGGACAGCGTGGGGGACAGAGCGGGGACACAGCGGGGACAGCGCGGGGGACAGCGCGGTGAGCGGGGACAGCGCGGGGGACACAGCGGGGACAGAGCGGGGACAGCGCGGGGGACACAGCGGGGACAGCGTGGGGGGCACAGCGGGGACAGAGCGGGGACAGCGAGGGGGACACAGCGGGGGCAGAGCGGGGAGCGGGCGGGACCCGTCGGAGCGGAGCGAAAGGGGCGCGGGCCGGGGCGGGGATGCCCGCGGCGAAATCCCCTGTCGGGATGCCCCGAGCGGTGGAATGTCCCGGGCAGTGCCCCGGGCAGTGTCCCACGGAGTGTCCCGGGCAGTGCCCCGGGCAGTGTCCCACGGAGTGTCCCGGGCCGTGTCCCACGGGCTGTGACCGCCCCCGGGCAGAACAAGGACCGGCGCTCCCCCCGAGCAGAGCCCTCCTGTCCCGAGCGGGGTGTTTCTTCACGGTCAAAAGGAAAAACAGACCTGTTGACTTCATTACTTCCCTGCTGGATATATGCTCAGTTCCTTCCTTAGTGCTTTTTTTCTGTGTGCTTAGCAAGATATTTTTTTTCGCTTGTGTTGTTCACTGTAAAGTTCTTGCTCGTGATGTGTTATACATGTGTTACTTATAGATAGCAAAAGTAACCGCGTGTTTACACATCCATTGCAGCAGCGCTTCAGTTCCCGCAGCTCCAGGTGCGGGATGGTTTTAAAGAGCACTGCTGGGTGTTTGCAGCATCCTTCAGCAGCACTGCCGGGGGGACACCAGGGGGATGGTTTTAAAGAGCACTGCTGGGTGTTTGCAGCATCCTTCAGCAGCGCTGCCGGGGGGACACCAGGGGGATGGTTTAAAATAGAGGCTGATGGTTCCGTAGAAGAGAAAGGAGGGCGCTTCAGGGGGAGTGCTTGCACGTAAAGCTGAACAGCGAACCCAGACTCATTGAAACCAATGATAATGCGATATATTTACGGCATTGACTTTATTCAGTCGGGCTCTGAAGGGGAGTGTGCTCAGCCGCGTGGGTTTGGAAGGGGCAGCAGCGGGGACAGGGGCAGTGTCCCAGTGCTGTGCCCAGCTGCAGGGAAACTGCAGCAGGTGAATCATTGATGGGGAGCAAAGTGCCCTTCTGCCTGCACAGGAGACCAGCGGGCTGGGTGTCTGTGGCTGTGCCCTGAGACAGCCCCAGCAGCCAAGGCGGTGCCACTGCTGGGGCTGCAGTCCTTTCTGTGCCTGCTCTCATCGTGCTCTCTCTCGGCACTTAATTGCTCTTTCCCTGTTCATCAAACAGTGACAGAGAGGGATTGTAAATCCCAAGAGTCTTGGATCCCATTTTAGACTTGGAAGAGAAATGAAGTTTAGATTATAGATAATTTTTGTTCTGTTCTTTTCCAACCTGACTCATTAACAATTTAATTGCTCCACAGTCCTCTTTCCTCTCTGCTCCCTGCACTTGTCAGCAGCTCATCTTTCTGGCTGCTCCTTAGCCTCCTTCTTCTTTCCTGAACTCATGAAGTCCAGCTCTTACTTCCCCAAAGGCAGGAAAGGGGACACATTTTAGTAACTTAAGCAGCATCTCTGTTTAGGGAGGTGTTAACTTTACCAATAGGCAATAGTGTACTGTGTGTAAAACTAGGAATCAACTGGAGCCATGTGGAAGGAGCACAGCAGTTACCTGGCTGTAAGCAAACCTGCTGTGGAAAGAAAAGCGCAGGTGACAGCAGGGAGAGTTTTAGTATCTAAACCTTGTAAGGGAGGAGCCAAGTTCAAGATTTACCTACTGCTGAAATATTTACTGTTGTTATTTTGTTAGTATTTTGTGGGGGTCAAATCAGTCAGAAGTGTGACTCACTGGCACAGCAGCATGTATTTTGTACCTCTTTTGACCAGTTTAATTTGATTTTTGATCCTCTGAAACTTTCTGGAACTATTTGTAAGGCAAGATAGAGCTCATGAGGCTCTATGCATAAGGCAGAGGGAGTTGTGCTCCCTGTGTCACAGTAGGCATTTGAGCATATGGATATGTCTGTAAGGCACGTTAAGATGTGCAGGGTTGAAGATCCCATGCCCAAGGCACGTTAAGATGTGCAGGGTTGAAGATCCCTTGCTCTCTGTGCAGGTGTCTGTTCTCACTGGGCTGTACCTGCTCTGAGCTCTATCAAACATGTGTAAGTCCAGGCATAACTAATGTACTCTTTGCTTTCACCTCCTGACAGCTCAGTTCACTGCCGTCCTTTGGGTTCCTTTTTGACATCGATGGTGTGCTGGTGCGAGGAAAGACTCCCATTCCTGCTGCAAGAACAGCCTTTCAAAAGCTTGTGAACTCTCAGGGGCAGTTCTTGGTGCCTGTGGTATTTGTCACCAATGCAGGGAATTGCCTTCGCCAGAAAAAGGCTGACCAGTTGTCTCATCTACTGGGAGTCCCAGTGAGTAGCTCAAATCCTATTTATTTGATTATTGTGTTGAATGTGTCAAATGTATTATCTTCCATTAAATGCTGCTCAATGAATCAGTTCTGTTTTCCCCTTAAACCTTCTGAAATGCTTTGCTGGAGGTATCAGACAGTAAAAAACGCTATCCAAAGGTAATAGCATTTCCTTTAGTAAAGGTACTGATTTTTCCAGTGGTAAAACTAATGGTATTTCTCTGCAAGGGTGATAAGTAGTGATTCATAAGAGCATCCTTCCAGGATATTAATCTTACTGGTTTATACCTATCCTGCTGAAGGAGTGGGGATACATAAAGTAAAACGTGATTTTCTGATACAATTAAATCAGTGCTGCAGTCTAGCAAAGGGCCCACAACTGGAACTGGGGCAGTTCTGATTCTTTCCTGTTTATTTTCCAAGTGAATTTGGGGATTCTGTAAAACTTAGAGAGAAAACCATATGCTCACGTTGAATAGAGTAACTCTGGAAGCTGAAAGGGGTCTGTGCATGACAATAAAGTAATGTATTTTTTTGTAATGTACCTTTTTCTGGCATATTATCACTAAGTCGCTTGTGAAACCTGGGAGAAAATGCTGTGATAAGGGTTTAGGTACACCTGTGTGATTGTTTTGTTCCCTAGAGTTTGTCACATCTGCTAATTTAATCTATGTATGAATAACTTCTCTGAAAAACGAGAGGCCTTTTGTTTTTAAATCCCCCCCAGATTTCACAAGATCAGGTGGTGATGTCACACAGTCCCCTGCGAATGTTCAAGCATTACCATGAGAAATGTGTTCTGGTGTCTGGACAAGGACCTCTTCTTGATATTGCTCAAGAGTATCTTTAAAAAAAAAGGAAAAACCAACAACTTTCTGTGAAAGTGTTTACCTTAATCAAGTTCAGGGGATCCTGTGGATCAAGGGAAGACCCTTCAAATTCAACCCTTCAAATAAGTAGTAAATGGAAGTTGTTACTATGATGTCACATTAATGTTTTGAATGTGGTTGGTGTGCTGGTATTTGCTTCACTTCATTCTGCCTGTTTTGAGTGAGGAAAAAAGAAAATTTTATTTTTTGACTCATATGCAAATGACACTTTAGCCCACAGGGTTTGTGCTCTCTTGAGAATGAGAGCCTGCATTCTGGCTGTTATTTGTCACATTGACTTTAGCTCTGTGGCTCAAGACTTGCTGTAAGCATGTCTTTGTGACCAACATCTAGAGTAAAGCTACACTTCAAGATTTTTGGCACTTCTATACTAACTGCTCTAAAGAACTTGAATTATGTTGATATAATAGTAGTATCAAGGTTTCAAACTGTAAGTTAATAACCTGAGCTTTTGCATTATCTTTGCTCATGCTTCCAGTAACTCCCTTCTGCATTTGTTTTTTATTGGGATTTTCATTAAAGTTGGTGTAAATCGTAAGTTGTAAAAAATATATATGCAATTTTTAATCATGAACTCTATTTCAAATACAAATATGAGAAAAAGGTACTGAAGGAACATTCCAGTTAAGTGTCAAAATTTGTGAGGCTTGGCCAAGAGACAAGTACATTGCAAGACTGAATACAAAATAGCAAACCCTTGGTCTCCTGTATATCTCCAGTGGGGTGATTATCTTTTTCTCTCACAGCAGAAAAAGTCAGTCTTTGATGGTGCTTTCATTCCTGACTAATTTGCTTTACCAGATAAACTGCCTATGTTCAGATTGTTCAAATGGAATTAGCAGTGTTGAAAATCTTTCCCTGTAAGCAGTTGTGTGTCCTTAAGTGGTGTTTCCCAGCCTTGGCTTCTGCCAGCCCATCACCATTGAGGCGCTGCGGGAGAAGCACCCGCTGCTGGATGCAGTTGACCATGACAGAAGCCCTAACGTGCTGGTGAGTGTATATTTTTGTTTTAAAGCTCTTTGTTTGCTCATTGAATGATATTCTATAACAGGGGTCAATATTTAACTACCAAGTTAATGCTGCTGTTCTTACATTATGTTTTGACTTTGCTTTTCTCCTTCCTTATTTGTTTTATTGCAACATTTTCAAGAACAACTCTGTATTTTTCTCTCAGTGGTAATTTTTTAACCCAGTCTTTGATTTTGTAACTTACTGTAGTGGTAAAATTTATGATCTAATAGAGATACTGAATTCAAAATCTGTTGTCTTGGAAAGCTGATAAACTGCTTCAGATGTGTAGAAGATAACATAAGATTTTTTTCTTCAGTATGGGATTGTGGTGGTATTGGTTGTAGGCTGTGATTTTAAAATAATGCTTTGCAGATGATTAATTTCCCTCCAAAGGATTCCCTGTGTTGTTTGTAGCATTATTTAAATATATTTAAATGTTAACAGTATGTACAGTATGGTTTCAGCTGCATTATGCAGAATTTCAAAGAGAAGTGGGTACACCCACAGTAAACACCTGTGTGGACTGTGCAGGTCCAGGGGCAGTCTGTGCAGTGGATGCTCCCCACTGAAGCCCAGACATTCCCTGTGGCTCTCAGAGTCCACAGCTCAGGTGCATCACCTTCTGCTGAGCTCCTCAGCCCTGGGGTGGGGAAGGTCAGGAACCTGCTAATGTGTTTGGCACTGTAGGGAGTAAATAATGAAGTGCAAACTCTTAATTGCTTAGCAAATGCATTTTTCTGTATTGGCAGTGTTAAAGAAATACACCTCAAAACTATTTTTCAAATGTCCTGATAATACTAGAGGCCTCTTCCTCCTGTGGAAAATGAACCATCCACACTTTCCTACACAGTAACTCCAAGCCCTGGAGTTTCAGGTGCTCAGAGGCAGTTCAGGAGCAGGAGGCTGTGCACACTGACCTCCCTGCTGCTGGCACCGGGCAGGGGTCACTGCAGGCTGCAGGGGAGTGACCTCACTCAGGGACAGAGCAAAGCAGGGAGAGCTTTCCTGGCCCTGCTGCAGGAGGTGCCGGGGGGAGCTACACTGGAATTTAGTCTGTGAAAATAGGAGACGTTTAATCTTGTAGAAAACTTTCACTTTTTTCTTATTGCAGTCCCCCTCTGCTGTGGAGCTTCCCAAGATTGAGGGTCAGTTATCTTTATTTAACTTAACCCATTAATAGGTGAAATATCTTTATTCTGCTTTATAATCAGAAATTACTTTTAGATTGCTGGGCACTTTAGAAATTTATCTGAGACAATTCTAAATTTCTTTGGTAATGACATCTGTCATTCATCTGTTTTTCAATGAGTGCAGTTTTGAAGTTTCAAAGGTACATGAGGTCTCCTTTTCATCTGCCTTTAACAGGCTGTTGGTGCCTTCCTTTCCAGAATGAGGAATGAACTGACATGTGTTCAGAAATAATTGGTCTAGTCCTTACAAGGAGTCAGGATGGTCCCTGCAGAGCTGTAGTGTGAGAAGCTTCTTCTTTCAGCACATTGTATTCACCTTCATCTCAACGACAGGAAAGTAGAAATGGCACTTTAGGATTTTAAAAAATCCTTGTCACGTTATTGCTGGAGACCAGAAAAATGTTTAAAGACAACATTCCAGTTTTGTTCTAAGAGGAACAAAATAACATCTCTGACGGATTACTTAAATACTGTATGTAAAAATAGAATTTACAAAGGTATGGAAGACTTAGAAATACAATTTAAAAGATAATATTTTGGGGTGCTCTGGAGAAACTTAGTTAATAAAAAAACTAAATTCCTAAACCTGTAGATTTTGCAGTGGGGTTTTGTTACTTCTGAGATTTTTTGTGAATGGATGGGTATGTGATACATTAAATATTAATACCTAAATTAAAGTTAATGTGACTACTTGATCAGTTCATGGTTATATTAAATTACTTGTTCAGTCTCTTTAGACCAAGTGTCAGAGATTGGGTGCCCTGTTAGCAGTTCCATAACTCTGTTTTGTAATTCTGGTTCTCACAGCTGTGGTGTTGTTTGGGGAGCCAGTCAGGTGGGAAACCAGCCTGCAGTTGATAATAGATGTTTTGCTGACCAGTGGCTATCCTGGAAATCCCTATCTCCATGAAAACTACCCTCACATTCCTGTGCTTGCCTGTAACATGGATCTGATGTGGGTGGCTGAGGCACAGTCCCCAAGGTAAGTGCTTTATAACGTGTGTGTATTTGGGGTTTCCTCATTTCTCCAGTAAAATTCCACCAACTCTGGAATACCAAATGCTTGTTGCAGCTTCACAGCAGGTCTTGGCTCTGAGTGCAAGGTCTCCAAGCAGTGCACTTTCAGCTAATGCTGCCTTATTGCTGTCTGCATTATTGCATCCAGGAAACCAGTTACTCAAGAGAAAAACTGCTTTTAAGTTCTAAACCCTTTTGTTTCCTCACTCCCAGAAGAGTGGGGAAAGAGAGGTTTTTGCCTGAGGGCCTCAGAGTCTCAGTTCAAAGGGAAAAAATGAAAAAATTATCAAGGCCATTGTTTCATTTCATTAGGTTCTCCTTTGGTATCTCTCTTTTCCACCCCTCATTCCTGGCAGGGTTAAGAGCTGACCCTGCTGGTTGAAAGCAGAGTGGTTTTGAGCTGAGGACATTGCAGTGAGCTCCTTAAGGAACATCAGAGGAATGAGTGGAACACTCAGAACCAGGTGGCATGGCCTCTGATAGAGGTTTTGTTTGATTTTGCCTTCAATAGAAGGTAGTTCTTTAATAGATTTGTTTCCCCTCCCTTCCTCTCAGTCTATAATTTGAACATATGCTGAAATAGAAACTTGTTATTGTGACCTGACTGCTGCCTCAGTCCTGGGTCAAAGATCTGCTACCCTTCCTTGGCAGCAAAAGCTCACTCCAATGAGCAGGTTGGCAGAAGATGTGTGTGTGATAGTCTCAGCTACAGTAAGGCAGCCAGGACATCTACAGTGAGCAATGTTAAATCTACAAAAATGTATTGTGCTCTCCCAATAACGTGGTTTTATTGTGGTGTTTGTTGTTCAGCAAACCAGCACTTTATTTCCAGTGAAATAGCTGCAGAAATGTTGCATGCTATATGGTTTATTCCTAAAAAATCCTGAAATAAAAGAGCCTTTTTTTAAAAAGAAAATCTTTGCTTACTGTAACTTGATTTGTTTTTCTGTCTGTGTAGGTTTGGGCACGGAACATTCATGGTTTGTTTGGAGAACATTTACAAGAAGATCACTGGCAGGGACCTGAAGTACGAGGCGCTGATGGGGAAGCCCAGCAGACTGACCTACGAGTATGCTGAGCAGCTGATCCGTGCCCAGGCCCTGCAGCAGCCCATCCACACCCTCTACGCTGTGGGGTAAGGCGTGCTGAGCCAAAGGAGCACAAGGCATTGGCAGCACAAATGCCAGCCAAGGAAAAGGCACAACTCTTCCCACCTTGTTTCCCCACACCATCCCCACCACCCAACAGGCTCCCTGCTGGGGTGTCTTTTATGTGTTTCTAGTCTTAAGAATTAGTAGCACTTTGCTCTTCTCTTGTGCAACTTCTATAGCACAAAAAGTGGTTTATATGCAACTACGATTTCTTCAGATGATTTATTTATTTCTTTAATAAACTGTGTCAATCTAACAAAAAGCATTCACCTGGGTGCTTAGGTTTTTAGATTTACTGGTATAACATCAACTGGCTTTGAATAAATGACAGTTGTTAGAGAATGTAGAGCTTGAATTTATCTGTGAGGCCCTTAAGCTTGGTCATATGCTACTGTGTGTGCTGACACATCACAGAATCCAATTCACAGAAAGACATAGAGCTGCATTGTATTTAAGACTGTTCCAGAAGCTCCAAGATGTTTAGAAACATAACAAGCTCATTCAACAAGCTCGTGCCTATCCTTGATTTTCCCTCCCCCTGCTCCAGTCTGTAGTTCCAGTCTGGAGAGTGACTCCCTTTTATCTTGTCACACTGCATGGCCATGGTGTAACAGAATAGCTGTGGGGTTGGAGTTCTCCCTGTTCTGGCTGCAGAACTCCCCGTGAAGCTGTTAAAGTATAAACCAACCTGGAGACTGAAACTGCACCAGTGTCCTCCACACAGGGCCACTTGGCAGCTCCGGCTGCCCCGCTGACCGCGCTCCCTTTGCTTGCAGGGACAATGTCATGACGGATGTCTACGGTGCCAACCTGTACAACCGCGTCCTGCAGCAGCGCTCCCGCACGGGCTGCACGTCCCTCCTCCACGCCAAGGTCTCCGCTGGCAGGGGCTCTGCCACGCTGTGCCAGGACCAGGGCGCGGGCCATGGCACAGCCCGCAGCTGGGAGAGCCCGCTGGCAGCTGCTGCCCAGTGCAGGTCTGTACTGGTGTGCACCGGGGTGTTCGACCCGCGCGCCCGGCCCCGGCACAGCCCGGCACAGCCCGTGTTCCACGGCCACAGGGACTTCGGCTTTGAGCCGGCCTTGGTCCGGCCAGACCACATCGTGCCAGATGTCGATGCTGCTGTAGACCTGGTCTTCCAGCTGGAGAACTTTGCACCTGGTTGAGATGATGGGATTTCTGAAGGACCACTCAGTGCTGTGCTTTTCTTCCCAAAACACAGACTGTGCTTTACCGTTGTGCTGCAACCTGCTGCCTTCTAAAATCTTTTAACTTCTAAATTAGTGCATTAGGTGTGTTTATTGGTAGTATATATAGGTATATAAGTATGTTTAAGTATGTTCAATATCAATAATGCTTTTTATAGTACTTCAAAATAATGAATTCCTGGCTTGAGTTGCCTTTATTGTCCTCCTCTTCATTATGTTAAGTATTTTGAGAGCAATATTTCATAGTAGCCTATTCATGTTTCTGGTACTTTCATTCCCCCATGACAGTACCTTCTTTTGTTTGCTGGAAGACTTAGCCTGCAGATATTTGGGACCTTGATGATCTCAGGGTGGTGCTGGGGTCAGTCACTCAGTTTCAGAAGGGCTGGTGCAGAGCACAACATGCTGGGTGTTCTGCAAGTGAGGAGAGCTCCTAAATCGTAGTGGAGTTCAAGTCTGTTCTGAGTGGGACTTGCTCACCATAACCCTGCTGGTGCCTTTCCTCCTGCCTGCTTTCCCCTGTGTCTGGAGCTGCTGTTGCTTCCCTCTGCTGGGATGTGGAAAGCCCTCCTGGCACTGCCCACGTAGGATTGGCAGGGCTGCCTTGGTACCCCGTCCACAAGGAAAGCAGCCAAGACTGGGCACAATACTTGGCCTTTCTGTCTTTGCCTTTCTATCTGCACTTTTTTTTGAGGAATTGAGAGTCTTAGAAAGCTTTAGCAATTCTGTTTCAGGTGTTCCTGTGAGTGAGACTTTGCCACTGAATGAGTGACTACTGCTTGGCCAAAAAGTGCCTCAATTTACTTGAAGCCTCGTACCACTGTGGTAATTATCTGGCCTTTAGTGTAATGTATTTCATCTTGTGTCCATGTTATGTGTTGTTTGGTTCATGGATTTTATAGTTGTTCATTTTAAAAAAACCACCAGAAAAGTAATTTATTTGATGTTATTTTTGTAAAATACTTCTAAATGTTTTCATTCAAGAGATGTCTTTGAAAATATTTCTGTGCTGACAAGCATTGGCAGACAGGTGGTGGCACAGGGTTAAATGACTTCCTGGCCAACTTCTTCAGTGCTCAGCACCCCAATAACAACATGAAAAGCCAGGCCATGAAGAGAACACAGCTGCTCTGAAGTCACATTTTGGTGTGTTTTCCCTCTTTGCAAATCACTGTAATCCCCATCCCCACTGTCAGGATTGTTGATTTATCACTCATGATGTTTTGTAATATATCTCACTGGATCTGGTTTAAGAACACTGCTCTAAACAGTTCATTTCCTCTTTCTTCACTGGGAAAGTATTTACAGCAGCACATTCTTGCCTTTTTATTGGTACAATAAACTGGTATCTACCTACTTCTTTAGCACTTTCTGTAACACACCAAGTATTTGCAAAGTATGCCAACTCTGAGTGATGATTGTAATTTGTACCATGTCAGGATGATTTGAAGTCACATTGTTTCAGTACTAAAGCATGTTGCAGAGCTCTCTAACTGTGAGAATTGGTGAAGCAAGGAATAAAAATGTTGGAAGAACAGAAGATGGTCAGTTTGTTTCTCCTTTTAAATTTAGAATATGCATGAACACTTGAGGAGGTTCATGAAGGAACTATATATCTAGTTTTTAAATTTCATCCCTCATATGTATGTATAGAGGAAACACTGTTAGCTGCTAACCAGGCTGCCACTGGTTGTTACCCAAAAGCAAGACAGGTTTTCAGTGTATGTCCCCCCAGATCTTTTAGGCTGTGTCTGCATGGCTGGGGTGTGAATGTGAGTCTGCCTGAGCTGAATTGAATGTGATTGTTTGTATGAAGGTGTGGCTGAGCCCCAGAGTGAAGGGTGTGCAGCTGGGTCACCACAGAACAGAAAGCAGGCTGTTGTTGGCACAGGGGTGGACAAAGACCATTAATATACTCAGGTATTGCTGTAAAACACAAAAGAGACAGGTTGGTGCAGTAGACACTTGTGTTACACCAGAGGCAAAGATTTCAGTGACATATCCTGAAAAATAATTTTTTAAGGAAGGATTTGAAGTCTAGTGAGTTCCCATTGAAAAGAAGGATCATGAACCAGTGCACTGTAATTCCTAACATTCCCTGCTGTGGCACTTTAAAATGAAATGTGGTGATTCTTTGTTAGTAACAAGCTGAGATGTGGAAATGCTCAGAAGAAATCTCAATCTGTACTATTAAAAAGGTGGATTTTTTTTGGAGTGCTTTAGTAAAAGTGAGTTTAGTATAATATTCTTTCCAATTATTCTCTAAGAGTGAGATGAATTAATATTACATTAGATAAAGAAAAGACTAAGACCCTGTCTTAACATTTTCTTTCCTTTCCTTCACTGTCCTCTTACTTGGATTTTCACTTGACCTTCTTTAATGTTTCTTTCAGTTTTGACATTTACCTCTTTGAAGGGTTAGTGTTTCCCAGGTGTCCTGCTCAGTGTCAGTCAGGACACAGGGGAGCTGCTGGATATTACAATACTTCTTCCAAGTTTAAAAGTCCTATGGAAACACCTGAGTGACCAGGATGTGCAGAAGGTGATCACTGAAATCGCATTCAAAAATACTTTTGAGCATCTTGGGGGAGTTTCTTGTAAGCAGAACCTGTGCTTTGTGAGTAGTGTTTTTATTTTTGACACCTCTTGTATTAAAACCAAAAAGCCTCTCAAAACCAACCTTCAAAAATACATCCTGTAATTATTTTTGCTAATACACCATGTAGAGGATTTTAAACTACAGTCCTGTATTGTCTTCAGTGTCACATTTTTTTCTTCAGAAACCTCTTTCAGTTAAAGGTAGAGGAATGTATGAGACTTCTATTTCAAGACAAACAAATTTTCAGGTATCTCCTCTTGGATATACCTCCCCCTCCCCCCCAAATTAAGCCTGCCAACATTGAATCCTCTTAAATGCAACAAAAGGAATTCCTATAGTATGTTCTACATTTATAAATCCATATGCTACACCCATTGATGTGTTATGGAATAATCTTTTCAAGTTCTAAAACCTGCTGGGGTGGGCAGGGAAAAGGTCGGAGTGGCAGGAGGGACCCTCTCCTGCCTCCTTTCTTTTTCTTTTGCCTTTCTTCCTCCCTTATCCCCCTTTCCCCTTGCTTTTTTTCTTTTTTCCTTTTCCCCCTTCCCCTCTTTTCCCCCCTTTACCCTTCTTCCCCCCTTTTTTCCCCCTTTCCCCCCCTCCTTTTCTCCCCCTTCTATTTTTTTCCCTTTTCCCCTCTTTTTCTTTATTTTTTCTTTCTTTTTCTGCATCCTATCAGCAGGTGAGGAGTGTCATTCCCCATTGTGGCATCCCCATTTTACCCTCAAAACAAAGCCCACGGTGAGTTTTTCCTGTCAGGGACTGAAATTCTGCCCTGGGAGCTCAGAGTGGGTCAGGGAATCCCCTCCCAGCTGCTGGGAAAGGCACAGTTACCCCAAATTTGCTGGAGATGGTTTCAAATGAAGGACAGGGGGATTAGTAAGAGCTGTCTTTTAGGGTTAGGATTTATATGCTTTATGAAATTTCCATTTTGGGGGTTTTTCTTCAGCACGAAAATATCGAGCTGTGGCGTGGGATGAAGGGAAGGGGAAGGGAAGGGGAAGGAGAAGGGGAAGGTGACCTGAGTAACAGCACACACACAAGAGGCAGGAATCTTTCCTTCAGTGTCAAAGGGAAGAGCTGGGCCCAGAGGAGTTTCTTGCAAACGCAGTGGTGTGCTTCTATGGGCTATAACTTGCACTAATGGGTACTAATAGTCTATTGTGTGGTGTCACCGCATTTCTTACACAGTCTGTACTAAAATCTTTTGTCTAGACAAGGATGAATTCTTGGGTGATGAAATATCTCCTGTTCTCAGTGTTGACAGAAACAGCCTGCACATTTAAGTTTCGGCAAAGAGTGTGTTTCTGTGGTCATTTCTGTGAATAAAACAAATCAGTGCCAATTCAGAATAGCACAGGGGGGTTTACTTTGTGCAGCTGAGACTCAGCTGGTCTCAGTTAGAAGTTCTCCTTGCACTGTGTTGGTCTTGTCTGCCAAGCTCAGAATCCAGTGCTGGAATGGAGGATTGTTCTAAACAAGCCTTGCAGTCTCACAGCCAGCAGGGTTTGCACAGGTTGATCTTCTCACCTCTGTCTGAAGCAGGAGCAGCACCTGCTGTGTGGGGAAGAGAATAAGGAGTGGATTTTCAATAGGATTTGGGACTGCTGTCTTTTTTTTATGGAAGTGTATCTGGGAATATGCTTTCTGCTTGCTTAACAGCTAAATTCCTGACCACAGATGGGGAGAAAAAATACTCAATGAATTTAGGCTGTAGAAAATAGGATTTTTTTTTTTTTTTTTGCAAGTACAAGGTACATAATGAAGGTCAATTGACCTCACTTACAGCAAATGAAAAATGGTTGTAGTGTGTGTAGATCTCCTCCTGTATCCAAACTGTTCCACATTGCTCGACAATTCGAGTTCCTAGAAATGCAACTAAAGGCACTTTTAAGTGTTTGTTATATGCCCTTAGAATAAGCCACTAAACAGTTCTCAGGGTTGTTTTCCACAAGAAACTCAAGGTACCTGTTAATGATATGGATTTAAGTTGCCACACACGGATGATGTGGCAGCAGAGATCAGAGGAGGGGTGGTTTTGTTCAGGGTGCCTTTCCCTCCACACAACCTTTTGTGAGCAGGTCACATTTTGGGGGGTGTCCTGGGGGGATGTGGTGGCCCCCATGGTGCTCCCTCCCAGTGAGAGCTGTGGAAGATGCCCCAGGAAACAGCCCTGGAACTGGGAGGCTGTGCTGACACAGGTGTGTCCCCCGTGTCACACGAGGTGCCAGGGCAGCCTGGCTGGTGAGGGCTCAGAACTGCTCCACGTGTTCTGTTCAGGACTGGGCTGTAATGACAGAGGCAGTTACAGAAATGGAACCCAGCTTTCTATAAACTGCTACATTTTTCCTCATATCACGGCCTTGGAATTCACAACATACAAAAAAGTACACAGGGAAAAGTTGGGTTTTCCCCCCCCCAGATTTAGAATCCCCTGGCCAGACGTGCAGAACACGAGACAGCAAAGGGCAGTCCCTGCCAAGACTGGCTGTGTGTTCAGCATGACACTTGCATGATTCCTGTGTGAAACACAACACTGGCATCCTTCCTCTCTCCCCCCATTCTGTCCCTCACTGTGCACACCAGTGACGTGGATCTGAATGTTTCAGGAGCAAAGAATGTGTCATCACAAGAGAATTAACTACCACACTCAGCTGCACTGCAGGGCAGCAGCTTCAGAGCGTGGCCATTGCATTGACAACTCCTCGTGGCTGTTCGGGTACCTGAGGCTGTTGCTGCAGGAGCAGAGTGAACACAGAACCAAGTAATTCAGTATTTGCCTCCTGTGGATTAAAAATATTCATCTGCTGATGTTAGAATTAACGAGCCAAGCAAAAAGAAAGGGGTGCTTCTTTGTTTAATTTACAACTAGACAATAAAATCCAGGATCTAAATGTTCCCTTGAGAAGGTACACTGGTAACTACATTGTTTACACTCAATTGCAAGCACTGAGAAAGTTATTTGCACTTCTCCAACACTGAAAATTTTGGTTTTAATTCTTATCTTCCAGGCAGTTGTGCTGGAGAGCTCAACTAACTCAAGCAATTTAAAGTGCATGCATTTCTGGGGGATGGACACTTGTAAGGGTCAGAGTTAAGCACCAGTTGTGTAATAAAGGGTACATTAGGTCATATCTTGTGTCAAAGTTGACCACACATCACTGAAGAACAGGATACATAACTTCTTAAAATTGGATTTTGTTTCTGATAATATATCACAACAAAGTACATGCATAGAATAACAACAAAAGATATTAATTGCCAAATGTTTACTTTAATTAAACCTTTTTTAATGATACACAGTACAATGTACCCACTACTTTGCTAAAATTCACAACAAAAGCAGGTTTCATATGTTTAAAAATACTTTTCATAATAAATTCATAAATAGGTGAAGGTAAAGTATAAAAAATTACCATAGTATGCAAGCTTGCTCCCTTGTCTCCTCATATTCCAAATGATTTAGACAGTTTGTGATAAGAAAGTTTCAAAGCAAAACAGTTACTGATGATTAGAAAGGTACAGCCTGCATGTCTTGAAGAAACCTTGGAAAAAAGCAACAGATCTGTGCTAGAAAATGCAGAATCATTTTAACACTGTTATCATCCAAAGCCCTCAGATAATTTTGGAATGCAGTGAATGAATTCAATATGAATTAGAGATTTTCACCTTCTCCCCAAGAGGTGTGTGAGCCAGACTGGCTGGAAGGCTCCCTGTCCCTGGAGTTTGTACCTTCAGGTCACCCAGTGAGGCACCGAGGAGGGAAAGGCTGAGGGACAGCTCTGAGCACACCTCACTGCCAGGAACCATTTCTGCTCAGACTTAGAAAACAGGAATCTTTAAAAACCATTACAAATAACTAAATTCACCTTGTGCTCAGTATATGCCTGTATCTACTTTCTGTCTGGTCTCATCCATTGGCTTCCCCAGGATTGAGAATGGGGTGTGTGGGTCACACCATTCCAACCCAACCCAGGGGGAAGCCCTGATCCTACAACACCAGACCCTATTTGCAAAGTTATTCTCCTCAGCAGTATTATCACTCTCTCAAGAAAATGTATATAGCATTTTATTTTGTCAAGTATCAAAGTACTTCTCACACCTAGAATAATCTATTTTAATATCTTTTATAAAGGGAAAAAAATGCTTCTTTATGCACAGCATTAAAATCGGGAAGGAACATGAAAAATGCAGAATAATCAGGATGCTCTGCCTTTCACATTAATGTTTTTTATCTCTGATAACCATTTCCCTTTAGTGCAAAACTACTTTGTGCTCTTTTTGCAGTGGTACCGAGATGCTTCTGAAGACACTGACAGGCCTGTCTGCAGCTTTAACATCTCTGAAAATTCAGCTCTTGGCTCACTTTTAAAAAATGCCTTCAAGTTGTCACAAGTTTGCATGCCGTGTTCAGAGGACAGTCCTTCCCACTCCTGTTTTCACATGAGATAGTTTAGGCACCCAAAAATCACTCCCTCACATCCTCACAGCAATCTACACTGCTCAGAGAACTTCTGGCAGAAAAAAGGGTGCTGATCATCACATGCTCCACATCACAGGGCAGTGGAAAGGAGGAGGAGACTGACTTTTGGAAATACACGAATTATGTGGCTCAGGGCCTGAAAAAGGAGTTTCTAAGGAAATACAGCCTTCCAATGTCTCCTCTGCTTTTATCTGAAGAAGATAATCTTTGTGCCATAATGTGTTTTTTACTGATTGAACAATTAGAAGTTCAAACTGCTGGCTTGTCACAATTTTGGTCCTGTGTAAGGGACTTTCTCTGCTGACATTTACAGAAATGGGGGTCTTTTTTATCTAGTTACTACATCTGAAAAGTGCTCTAGGAGCTGAGCAAGTTCAGGGGGGAAACAGGTTGAAACTTCTACAGAGTGGTTAATGCTAAGGTGTGTTTCATATGTCCTTATGAAAGCTTAAATGCTTCTTGATAGGAAGGTTAATCCTCAGAATTCTGTTAAATTTGAGGTTGAGAAAAACTAAAATCAGTGTCAGCAGTTCAGCTGGATAATAAAATTGAAAATGTCTGAATCAAGTGTAAAAGTGGCATGAAAACAACATGGAAAGTGACTTTTTAATGATAAAAAAAAATCAATGAATTTTTATTAAGGTATGACCTTGGATCTTCTAAAGCTTTTCAAATGGTGCCCCGGGGGAGAGAGAGACCTATTTTTAACCTCATAATGGAAGGAATGGGTTCTAAATACAACTCTAAGCTGATCTAACAGCTCTCCAAATGTTAAGCAATTGTTGCCATTCCCTAGTTCTCAGCAGCCCACTCTTCTTCAGGACAGAAGGCAGTCCCGTTTCTGGGGTGCAAAGAGCAAACCCCACAGCTCCTCGAGTAGTGCATTATTTCACCTCTGGGAAGGAAAGGATCTCCTCTGAACTCAGCAGGCTTTGATTAAACCTCACACTTTTAATCAGACCACATAGAAAATCTTCCCTGGCTGTTCCTCAGGCTTCACTGCCCTCACCCCTGTGAAGTTATCCCCTTCCCTCCCCTTCCCCTGGCCACTGCCTCACAGGGGACAACAGGGCAACTCTGTCAGACAGGTACTGCCTTTATCAGCAGCCAAGTAATAGGAACCCTTGTTACAAAAGACACAGTGAAAAAAACCCTGCAACCCTTTTATGCTTTGAAGGATTATTTTTAAAGTGCATTTTAACATATTTCAGTTATCCTAAAAAGTGATGAAACTTGTCACACCAAGATCAGGAGAGGGGAGTGTGCTGGCTATTTTGATCTAACCCCTGGCAACAATTCCATGGAGGGCAAATATACATTTGGGCTGGTTTGTTTGTTTTGATTTTGTAACCCTGCTCTTTTCCAAGTAAACTAAACTGGGGTTTTCCTAAAGTACACAGTGGGGATTGCAATGAAATGCTTCCATCTGAGATTTTTTCTGCTTCAAAGAGCTCTGTAACCCAACTCACTAACCTAACTACCTGGGTGGAAAAGCCAGGACAGCCAGGAGGCTGCTGCTCTAACTGGAACTGCAGTGGGATGGTCAGCACTGCTACAGACACTGCAAAAATAAAACTACAAATACTATAAAAATAAAGCTGAGACAGCATTTCCCAAATCTGTGAATCTTTTCTCACAGCATGGAAAAGAACTGTCAACTCTGAGAACAGCCCCATTACCAAGGACTCTGCTCTGGCACTCCAGAGTCACTTCATGCAACTGCAATAAAATGTAACTATTAATCTACATGAACAACCTGGCATCTTTTATTGCCAAATTTGTAAACATACAATGTCTTTTACTTGATAAAACAACCTACTATAATCTGAGCAGGGAAAATTAAGTGGTTAGGGTGATTATCCCAAACTGGGATTCGTTTCCTTTAATCCCAAGGACCACACATATCCTATGGGAATGCCTGACAGGGGTTAAACTGAGCTCCCTCCATGGCTGGAAGGTACCAGAGGGACAGTAACTTCATTTTTCAGGTTCACAAAGCATGTATTGTTCTCACTTCATTTTCCTCCAGCACACTGTTTACCCAAAATAATATGGTAAACTTCAGTGGTCTGTTAATACATAAATGTTTTGGCAGCAGGATAGGTAAAGACAAACCAGTTCAATGAAGGAAAGAACATGTAACTTCACCTTGATTTAAGAGACTTTCACTGTACCATTAGGAAAACAATCCCACCCAGAGAAATAAATGATGTCACAACTCCCTCAGGTTGGTGTGAGATACCAAAGACATTCAAATGCTCAGCTGGGGCCCTGGGATGAACAGAGGGGTGAATCTTCATGGCCAAAACACCCTGGGGCCAGTCCAGGGAGGCCTTTCAGGGTGTGTGAGGGAGCTGCCCATGCACTGCCCCAGCCATCAGCTCTGGTCCTGGTCAAAGAGAGAAAAATGAGCAAGGGCTCTGCTTCTGGTGCAGTTCTTGGAAATCCATTGCTCCTATTAGCTGTCCTTCATTTAGTTTTGTAGCTTTTCCCCCCTAAATAATCTGCTTTCCAGAACAATGAGAGTGATAAAGGAACTATTCCTCTGATCTTAAGTATTTTAATTTTCTTTACAAATTTTGTTTTGCAAAGCCAATGCTAGCAGGTTTCTGGGCTGACATTTATGTGGAATTGTATTTACATAATTCTAAATATTTGTACAAGTTCCATCTGTGGTGATGGACTGGATGAGTAACTGGAGATAAAATTAGCTTAAAACAAAATCAATACAAAGGGTAACAAAGCCCACGCTCCTGGGAACCACATTCTGCTGATGATTTCATTTCAGTATTTGCCTCTGCATTCCACTGCCAAGTGCTACAAGGCAGGGATCAACGTCCCCTTCTGTGCTTTTGTAATATTTTTGCACTGCCAAAAATAAATGTTAAATACTAATGCAAACACATGGTCAGCCAAGAAGATCTGCTTAAAAGCAATTACTGCACCATAGTCCTGTTAATGGTCAACTGCCAGTAAACAGGTTTCCTGGCAGATGTTCATGGTGTGAACTCTGAACATGCACTACTGAATTACTCACTCGATGTCCCTCAGTGCACATTTGTAACCCAAGATGTGAAACTCAGGTTTGGACCCGTAAATCGCAGATTTATTGCTACTCACTCCCTTCTCCCAGGTACCCTTTGGGCCTCAAGAGTATCAGTGAACTAAACCCACAGCACTGTCTTCCTAATGGTTGAGTTTCACAGCTGAGTGTGAGCTGCAGCCTTCGCAAAGGCTTCAGCAGGGCAGTGAAAAGCTCCAAGTGCCATTTGCTGTTTCTTGTGGTCAAGAAGCCCCCACCTTGTGAGCCCTGCGCTGCTCCAGGGGAAGGGGAAGGCTTTGGGCATCAAAACCAGCTTTAACTGGGACAGTCCAAGCACTGTCAGGCACACCTGCTCCTCACCTGAAAAACAAGCCAGGCCTTCAGCCTGTCTTTGTTCCTCTGCTCAGTTAGGAGGGCATGCAAACTTGTGTCACACTCCTTACAACACCAAGGACCGAGTTAGAAGAAAAAGCTGATTTAAAGCCATAGGCTCAGTTTTCTATAGCAAAATGAGAACTAACTGGAATTGGTGCCTTCACTGGAACACAGAGCAAACAATCCCTGCTGCTGTGTTGCATGTTATCTGACTGAGAGAGACCAACCTGCAGACAGAGCCTCAGCCCTCTAGACTAGTTTAGGAGACACATCCAGGCAAATTGTAAGGAAAAGTGTCATGCCTGGGCTAATTCTACTTATTCACTAAGCAAACCTCAAAACTAAGAAAATGGATCCCCATCTCTTCATCTACTGTAAAAACACAATCATTCACTGACTGCTCTGGAAGCAGGATTTATGTTCAGTTTGCACCTTGTTCCAGTTTTAAGATGAGTTACTTGTAAACTATAGATTTCAGTCTGAGTAGAAGCAACACTGTTCTTAACGCGTGTGAATTTTTATCAGCACTAAATAATTTGGCACTAATCCTGCAAACAGTGGGAGGCTGAGCTTCTCTGGGGGTCCACGTTCAAGCTCACAGAACTGCAGGGCTGTGACCTACACATGTAAACTGCAAAGTGTCATAACACGAAGTCAGATGCTCGAGTGTTCTGTGCCTCAGGGACCATCCAAGGGCTCACCAGGACAGGTTTAGCTTGGACTGTCTTCATAGTTTCTCCCGAGAGCAGAGGACAGAGGATACACTAACAAATACAGAGTTTGGGCAATTCTCATTTTCAGTGTCTAGCTGGATGATTTATTGCCTGATATCTTTGGATGTAAATAGCTGGGAATGTCCTGGAAAACTATCCAAAAATACTACCAAGAATTGCAGCTCAGCCTGCCCTTCCATATAAAATATCAGAATTCTGAAAATTATACTAATTGAAAAATTTAAGGCCCTTTCACTGTTGTAACTATAAAACCTGAAAACTAATGCCTTAGATTGGAAGCAAACAGGCTACAAAGCATATGTTACTCCTCAATTATCTACCTGATAGTTAGAAAAACACAGAAGGACCAGAGAACAGTTTAGTACTTTCTACAGGAAGATTAATAGTATTAGAATTAGTATCCATTAGCCCTTTCCTAAATCTTCCTAATTTTCATTACACTGGATATGCTGAATGGCTAAACTGGTGCAGCCCCAGCAGCAAAACAATTCAAGTCCTTTTTGATCTAGATTTTCCAAGAGACAAGCAACTTTACTTCAAATGGCTACTTTCTGAAAATGAGCTCCTTCAAATGATCAGGACTGCAAAACTCATTTGCCATCCCTGAACACCTCTGCTGTAACAGCAGTTAGAAACATCCCTACTCCTGCTCCCTTTGCAAATGCACTTCTGTAAAGTGCCTGAGAGTGCAGATCCAGGGCTGCTGCCACCACTACTGCAGCTGCAGCCACAACACCCTGCAAAGCCAAAGCCAAAGCAACTGTGTGTGGCTGAGTTGGGAAACCTATTTTACTCAACAATGTACACTTTTGATCAACAATGAAAGACTTTTCCTGATAAATGTTTTCAAGAAATGAAAAGGAACTGTTAACTTGTGATAGGGAGAGGGAAATGTTTGGGTTCAGAGTTGGGAGGGGATCACTCCAAAAGGTGCTGGTTTCTTACAACTAAGAAGGTGCAATGCATGCAGTTTGCAGCTACTCTGAGGGCTCCTGTCCCATTAGATGCCCATCTGGTATTCAAAGAGATGGTTTAAAATACAAAACCAATACAAAAATGAAATCCACTTATGCCACTTAAGCAAGGAACACTGGTAACATGCCAAATGCCTGACCAGAATTAACCCTGTGTATAACCATTAGGCACATGGCAGGAGATTGTGGCTACAGCCAGTTCAAGGATTCTTCAGGTCCTGTTTCCAGTGGGGCAGCTCTTGAACTGTGAAATGAAATGATGAGACCTGAGGGCAAAACCTCAGTGACACCCACTTGGAAAAAGGAGCCATCACTGTGCAAACAATACAAATGAAATGCATCTATCCCCTCCTTGAGGCTGTACTGAAGGAACTCCCCTGGCCCACTCCTGCTTGACAGCAAGTCAAGTCATATTGCTTGGGCTGATTTTGCTTCTGTTAAAATGGTAACCTAAAACCGTAACAAAACCTGAGAGGAGGTTTCCCACCTGGGCCTGTTCCAGCAGTAACAAGCAATCCATATGCCCTAGGACAGGTGACTGCTATTTGGTCCTGTATCAGAATGCTGGAGATTATGACCCTTGAAATACCTTTACCAAAGACACCCTCACTTTCTGGTCACTAGTGGAGTGCTGAGGGTGTAAAGAGACACTGTCCCTTTTCCAAAAGTGACCTCCTTTGCCAACAGTGCCATGCTAAAAGCTTCAGAACTTTGGGCTTGCATGTCTCTTCCCCAAGCACCTGTGTCCCACCCCACATCACCAGCTCAAAGCTGTTTCCTCCATTTTTGTAACTTGTACAAAGGTTACAGAAAATAAAACAGTGGAGACAAATGTTGAGGAAGTTTTTCAGAGGGTTTGACTTTCAGGACTACCTCTCCAAAGTCCCTTTGAAAAAATAAGACACCAAAGCAAACAGGATTGTGTCTAACTTCTACAAAATTGCTGGTTTCACAGGAGGAGGAGAATATGGCTACCATGCTGCTCAGCATTAGGGTGAAGCACCATCTAAATTCCAGTACAGGTAGGGATATCACCTAGCTCTTATCAGCAACCACAGCCCCAGTCTTCCACCACGTCCTTGCTGTCCAGCTTGATGCTGTCAGTGTTCTTCTCACTGAACATGGGCCCGCCGTGCCTCATCATGAGCTCCGTGGCCATCTTCACAAAGGCCTCCTCCACGTTGCTGGCGTCCTTCGCAGAGGTCTCTATGGCACAGATGATGTTGTCATAGTGTTCAGCCAGACCCTGCGCCTCTTCCAGCTGCACTTCTCGAAGGTCACTTAGGTCAGACTTGTTTCCTGCAAGAGAAGGAAACAACAGAGCAATTCCTAATGAGTGTTTATGCTACAGGAAGTGTTTAGCAGGAGGTTCTCAGGTTGCCCAGAGAAGCTGCAGGATTTCCATCCCTGACCAGCATGACACTGGCCTGGCTCTGAGCAGGTTGGCCTGGATAAACTCCTAAGCCCCTTCCAACCCCTATTTCTGTATGACTCATACAAAGAACAGAAGTACTACCACTGGTGGCTGTAGACCTTAACAAGACTAAAATAGGCTAGAAATGAAAGCTAAAACCATTTTGTGAAAGCAGCAGCTGTCTGCTGGTCCCTAGAGAACTCCAGAACAGCTCTGCTGTTGCACTAGCAGGTGTACAGGCCCTGAGAGCCAAAACATCAGGGCTGGGGAGCAGAACTTCCAGCAGAGAACCAACAAACCCCAAGTGCCCCAAAGGCCTTCCAAAATCCCGTCTGCTGAAGCATGTGCGTGTTCCAGTGCACCAAAACACGTCAGCTTGGTATGATGGAGCTTCCCTGAGCCCTGGAAACCTTGGGATCTTTATCATGAGAACAGCTCCACAGCAGCTGAGCTTCAGAACCTGGAAATCTTGGGCACCCAGCACTCCACCAAGGCAGATGCAAAGGATTCAAAGCTGATTACTTCCCAACAGAAGTCAATCCATGCAAAACTCTGCTTTGATGAATCAGTGCTTCCTAATTAAAAAAAAAACCTGGTCGAATAACCAATGGGATCTATTGCTCAATCTTAACTTCTCCCCAAAACACAGCTCCTGCCCGCCCTCCACAAGCACACCGAGCTGGCACCCAGCAGAGCCCGCAGTGCCTGTTTGCTCCTCACCGATGAGCAGCTGCACGATGTTGGAGCCGGCGTACTTCCTGACGTCCTCGATCCAGCGCGGGATGGATAGGAAGGAGCCCCTCTTGCTGATGTCGTAGGCGAGGATGGCCCCGTTGGCGCTGCGGTAATAACTCTGCGTGATGGTGCGGAACCTCTCCTGGCCAGCCGTGTCCCAGATCTGCAGCTGGACACAGCAGGGCAGTGAGCAGGGGCAGGGAGACACAGCCCCCACCCACGAGCCTTGATACCAGCCTCCTGTGCCAGGAATGCCTTGTGGCACCACACTTTCCTAGTCTTGTGTTCACGATTTAAGGGTGATAACAATACATGCCTGAGAACTTTGATATATATATGTAGGTAATATATGCTGAGAACTTAGCTGCTCAAAGTTTCTATCTGTACCAGTGGGGACACGCCGTGTTCCTGCAGTGAGCTCCTTCTGTGGCAGATTATGAAATGATCTCGTGTGTGCAGCCCTGCCCCTCTGACACCTTCTCTAGCAGAGTCAGCAGAACGAGATGTTTGCCCACAGCAAAGCCACTCCAGTTCATCTGGCGTGTCACAAACTACCGTGGTTTTTCACTAGAATGTTGCCGGTGGCACTGACATGGCTTTGCCTGTCCTGCTACAGGGGCAGGACCAACCAGAGCAGGATGTGGCCATGTCACCTGAGAGCACTGATGCTGTTTTAGAAGGAAGTACGAGACAATTCAAAGAATATAGAGAAGAGTGTATAAACAAAATGTCAGCAATGCCAGGTTTCAGTAAGGCCAGTCAAAGATCTAGTCAGCTGTCCTTTTTCAGGTGGCAGAACAGACACTGCATCAGGGCAGGAAGAAGAAATGCTTGGCTTACACACTTTTGCCTAAATCCAATAGCATAAGAATTATGAGTTTAGTATCAGGGTTTGAGTTCCCAGTACTAGATGTTCCAGAGGAAGAAGCCAAATAACTCAGAGTGGACAAACACAATATCCTGCTCATAGGGAAAACTTCTGTCTAAATCCTCTTGTTTTATAGGTTGTCTAATGTCCTGGAACATGACAGCTTATATTCCAGGATCTTTTAATCTAAAGTACCTGTGGATGTTCTCATCCTCCATATAAATCTCTAATCCTTTTTGAATCTTTCAAAGCTCTGGCTTCAATATATAGTAACAATGAAACCAACGAATTTCCTTTTATAAATTTTATATTTTCTGTCCCTCTGTTGCACTTTCACTTCTCTATCTCCAGATGATAAATGAGAGACCACTGCTTGTCTTTTTGTGCCATTCCTTATACTCTGCATCTCTTCTTACAAAGCAGGACATAAGCAAATACTTCTGGGTGTTTTAATCCTCCCATAGTGTGGATCTGTTATTTACTGTTTCCTCTCTCTCTGAAACTCCTGTGTTAAAGAGCTGACAATTTAATATGAGCCAGCGATGTTTTACACCAAATAATATGGAATAATTTTTCTATTTATTTCTTTTGCACAATAGCATTTTGTTTGTATCTTCTGACTGTGCTGCATTTCTGAGCAGCAGCTTTCCCTTTGGAAAAGGCTGTACCAATGAGATCTCATTTCCTGTGCTAAGCCAGCATTTAGATCCCAAATGATGTATGTGCAGCTTAAAAGGCATCAATCCAATGAAAAAGTACTTCTCAGTTCTGGTAAGAGTTTTCTCAGAGAAGGGGAAGGGACTGTAATGGACTCGGAAAACAGAAAACCACAAAGTAATGACTATTAATGGAACAGATAATGATTCAGAGCAGTCAACAGCAATTACTGGAGACAAGGAAGTTCAGGGCAGGTCTATGTATGATCTCTGTACTCAAGTCTCCCACTAGACCCTTGTGCCTGCTATGCAGTTTTAAATCTCAATGCTTGATGAGGTCAAGTGCAAAACAAGGCTAATGATGATTACTCAACTCTTGGGAGAGGCCTGAGAGATTCTGTGCATACAGACAAATTAGAAACTTCTTAAATTAAAAAATAAAACTATTTTAGCTTACATTTTTCACACGGTGCAAATGGAAGTGCAGTCACTGAGCAAGCCAGTCTTGGGCCATGTGCTGTATACTGAATTTTGAAAACCTCTGTAGAAGTAAATGGCACAAGAATCACAGAATCATTGAGGCTGAGACAGATTTTGGGAGGTGACAAATCCATCTCCTTTTAAGTGGAGTCAAAACTTAGTTCTTCCAGAAAGAACTGCTCCATGATTTTCTCAGGGACCAAAATGATTCTGAGCAGCCTGTAGCTCCCAGGATTTCTTGCCCTTTCTGAAGATGAGTACAACGTTTGCCTTTTTCTGGTTCTTCCCAATTTCTAGAGCCTTTCAGTAGTGATAGAACCTCCAAATGTCACCAGCAGGACCTCACAGCACTCCCTCACATGGGGTACTCAAGCATTTATATCTGTGTTTGCAGGACCAGAGGTACAAAGGTGCTGCAGCCTTCGTTGCCCTGCTGGAACAGCACAGAGCACAGTCTGGACCTTCTCAGGAGCTCAGACAGCATCCAAGAGCACCCAAGAACACCCTTCCTCCCAGCCCATGTGCTCCAGGTAAGCTCAGGCACTTGAATTTCACGCTCCTCTTGTGCAAGGACTCTGAACCATTCAGCTTTTCCATGATCTCCAGTTTCTGGTGGCTTTGCTTTCACTGCTGAGGCTCCAGGATGTATCAGCCCTAAGCAGACACTTTCTTTGCCAACACACACACCAGCTGGCACACTGTGTGTCACTGTGCCCATCACCTCTGTGGGCACAAGAGCAGGGCAGTGCTCTCTGTTTCAGGGAAAATCAGGCAGACACAGCCATGGTTTAATGACTGACTTAAGCCAAGCCAAGGCAATACTGTCAGCAGGGACTGCCCCCAATCTGGAAGCTTAAACACCTGTCCTGTCACACTGTCTGAGGTTTGAATAACTGTCTTATGTTAAATCATTACGAATACACACTGCAGACACATCAAGTACTATGAACCAGATGACTTAATTTAAAACAAGTTGTATTTCTAAGGGCAAAATATAGCTAGTTTGCTTGGCAGCATCTTTAGAAAACTCCAAAAAAAATATTTCCATATAGCATGGATCAGTCTGATACATGATTAAAAAAATATAATTTAGGTCATTACAAAAATACCAGTTCTGATCCTGAGTAAGCACTATTTTCTCCAGCAGGTGTACAGAGATACATTTCAAAGAATTCTACTGAAAAAGAAACGTGACAACTACATGTAAATACCAATCACAGCTATAATTTAAAACAGCCACTTCACGGTAAAAATTTTATATAGTCTTTCTGTTACACTATATTTACAAGCATTTATCTCTTGACATGAAGTAACAATTACGAATTCTTTGGAAAATAATATAGTCTTAGTATTTCTCATTCAAAAATCCCTCAGAATAAGTTAAGTGTTAAAATCAAATACCAAATGAACTGTACTAGCCACAGCTTAGCGAAAAAGATATGATCATGTATTCTTTTGTATTGTTTTAGTATATGACATATGCAGTATATGAGGAAAGTCCTTAATTATTTATTTCCTCGATTTAAGTGCTTCAGCTTTGTAAATAATGTGATGGAAGCCACATCTGTCACTCAGTAATGGTTTTAAGCAATTCCTGATTTTGTAATTATGTTGGCAACAATTTTGGTGCGAGAAAGACAAAAGCTGGGATTGCTGGAGAACTGTGCTGAATTCATCTGAGAATTAATTATTAAGAATAATATATTCTTATTAATTCATATGAATTCATATTAGAAAAACACCCATGAAACACAGGATTGGTGGGGGGCTTTCAGGGGAACCCCCACGAGTAACAAACGAGGACAGGATAAAGAACTGACAATAAACACCCATTGCTCAGAAGGAATATGACAGAATACTCCAAGTGGACAAAGACAAGGAGCCACCTTTCTAGTGCTAATTATTTCACTAATGAACACCCATTTACTTTCAAAAGCTTGTTATTTTGATCTGCTTTTAGCTTCGAATTTTTTGGACAGCAGAGCCCTTAGCACTGGCTGGTACCAAACTGGCTGGTATCCCCTGTAAGATCCTTCACAACTCCATATAATCCCCATAAGTACATCAGACAAAGTCCTGAACATCTTTTTCACCTTTTGCTGTTGGGAAGGAATCCACAGGGAGTGTGTGTCATTCCCCCTTCCCAAGGGGGGTGTGTGGTGAGGAGCAGCATCCCCGGGGTATCCCCAGCTGTGCTGCCAGGAGGGACTGGCACACCCCTGAGCTGCTGCCCAGGACACAGAGCCTTCGTGGTGGCACACAAGGGAAAAACCGAAGCAAGGAGGTACTGAAGAAAACAGAAGGTGGTAACATTTATGGAGGGTCTCTGGAAGATTCTAGGATGTCTGAAGAGGCCTCCAGAAAGCAGGTTTTGAACTGCAGAGTGGTGAAAACGGGGAGTGACAAGTTGACCAAAGAGTATTGTAAATGAGCATCATCAAATGGGTCGATGTGGATTCATCTTGCATTCATAAACATATTGTTTATCAAAGGTTAATGCTTAACAGATGGCCTCAAGACACATTAAATAATTTCTCCCCCCCTTACGTCCTACATAATCTATTAAGTACTCTCCTGGTTCTTCTAAAGCATCACAGGAGTTCAGGTTTACTTTTGTTTGTGAAGCAGCATAAATAATAAGTAAGTAAGTACATCCTGACACCTTCCTTTACAGAAACAGAAATGCCACTTTTGTGACAATATAGCAACTTGCAGAGAACTTCCCAGCAGTGAAATGCTGGACATAAAGACTGTGCTAAAAGAATCTTAACCCACTAGCCATGTCTGAGTCCTGTCATCTCAAATGGCAAACCATAATATACATTTCTGTAGGCTGGCAAATCCCAACACCTGCTCCTAAAAACACCCAAAGTTTTGCAACTTCATCTATGCAGGTTTTGCCAAAAGCAACATCTCTATGGCAATTTATTTCAATTTAAAGTGACATTCATACACAGAACAATCAGAATGATTTGCTCCATTCAACTGTTTCCCTACACAATTTTCAGAGAATGAGGGACCCCTATTTATTGGGAATGCAATATTCCCATTTGCTCCAGCCTTATATGTGCCAAAGCAGTTGACAGAGCTACACTCCTCCTGGACATCAAAGAATATTGCTTCCTTGTAATAACCAATAGCTTTGCATGTATTTGTTTAGCAACCTTTTAAATCAACAGTCAGGGACAAGACACTTAAAAAGTCATAACTTTAAATTACTTGCAATTTGGCCAGATAATGACAAATTACATTTTGGCCCATTCTGAAAGGAATACAGTTTACAGCCATGAGGCCTGAATAAAAGCCAAAAATCTTGATAACATATGGGCTGGAAAAGCTTGTAAATGAAGAAGTGCAATGATACAAAAAGAAGTATTTGCTATAAAAGGAATGTGTTTTCAACTCTTTTTATCTCCTGCTACTTTCTGAAAGATATTCTGAGAGAAAAACTATGGCATAGAGGACAGAAGTATTCAGTTTATATAAAAGACTAGGAAATTACAGCATGAAGTAGACATTAAAGATAATTAATTCGCCAGTACATGAGGCAATTCATCAAAAGAAAAGGAATTTTGTCATTACTAACCATGATTTATGGACTTGGACTTAGGAATGTCCTTGCCTATCATTATGTAAAATCTTGATTCCAGCATTTTATAAATGTCTTTTCTTACAGTGACATAACAGTTACAAAACATATTTGTTCTGGCTGCCAGATTATTTCTATCGCTTAGAGAACAAGTAATTATTTTATCAATAGGACTTTAATCACTACACATTAAGTGATTAACACAACTTTTAAACACTTTAAAGTGATTAACAAGACCAACTTTTGGGAACTACAGTCTCTACTTTAGGATTTAGCCAGCTAAGAAGGATGTATTTTAGAGACAGTACTATGCCACAATTTCAAGCAGTTAAATGGCATATACTAGAGGACATTTTAAAAAGAATATAGGTGGCAGACATTTCCTAAAGCTGATGGGGAAATTCTGGATATATGCTGGTCAGAATGTGCCTTTGAGATGAAAATGCAGGTGGTGATCACAGGGAGCTTTACCTGGGAGGTCCGGCAGGACCCCGGCGTGCTACCCGTGCCCAATCCCTGCCCGGCTCTGTGCCAGCCCCAGCCCCTCCAGGAGCCCGTGGCTCACAGCAGCCTGGCCCAGCAGCTGAGGAAGCAGCAGTGCAGGAAATTCCATGGGAGACACTCGAAGGAATACAGCTTTAAGGTGCAAGGAAAGCCTCAAGTTTCATAAATAATAAAAAATATTATATGTAGAGCCTTAACCTTCTGTATCCCAACATGCATCTTTTCCCTTCGCCAACAAAGTGCATCAAAAGGAAGTCAGACTTAAAATCCTTGGGCTCCAAATGTTTCAGAAGCATTATGTAACTGTAATGGGAACACTTGGAAGTTCAAAGCAGAAGGGAGCACTGACACAATTAACCTTAAAATGTTTGTTTCAGTCTCAAAATAAGTGTTGTTTGCTTCTACTACTATCCTGACCCTGACTAAAAATGAACCTCAGGCCACTGGGGATGTGGAGCAAGTAGTGTTCAAAAGCTCTTTAGGATTTTTGTTTGCAGACACCCTTGTTGTGAAAGAACTTCTAAAGATGAAGTTTATATGTTTATAAAAGCATAAAAATGGGGATTTTCTTATTCCTGCAGCATTTGCTGAATGGAAAACAAGTCTCTGCACTCCTTATGGAGGTATTGTCTCGAGTACCATGAACTCCTAACAATACTGGAGCAGCAGAGAATCACCTCATACTACTGTAATTTAGACTGTATTTTGAACACCTCCTGAACATCTCTTGATTTGAGGCATCCCGATCATCAGTTCATGCAAAACCCTTTCAAAGAAGCCTGTCTCGGGTGCCTGAGGCAGAAGCAATGAGAGCACAGTGCATCTCTCCCCGAGCATGGGCTGGGTATGACCCGGCCAGGGAGCTGAGATGCTCCTCCTGCAATCTCTGTACCCTGCACCACAGCCAAGTGTGGAAAACCTGCAAGACTCACACACCTGCTTTGGAAGGGAGCTCACAGAAGTGTAATAAAATGCCCCCTTACTTTCTGTTTCCAAACACGCTGAGCAAACCGACCTGATTAGATGGACTGCTCTGAAATCTCGACTCAGCTGGAAAAGCCCAATTTCACACACGCCCCACACCCTAACAGACCAAACAGAAAAACCACCTCCAAGCAAATGTTTTCATTTTCCAGCTGTGTGCCTGACTCAGCAGCTGACAAAAGTGTCTGTAAGGTAAATCAGCAGCAATGTTGGAATAATTTGCCTAAAGTAATGCTTAAAATACTCTTCAACCTGTGCATTCCTATTTTTTTCCTAAGTGGAAGTACTGAACAGTCCAAAGAAAAAGAAAGGCTCAAGACTATGCAATTTCTTGTGTTTCTTGGTAAAATACTTGGTAAATATTGGTAAAATACTCGGAAATAACCCCCACATTTTTTTACAGACTGACTCCTAATATGGGAATATTGATATGTAAGTACTGACAATAGGAAAGAAGCACACCTAGGAAGTTTGGCTGATTTCCTGGGCTAGTCCTGCCCTGCCCCTGAAGTGCCTGGCTGAGACCCCTGGCACCAGGGACGGGCACATTTGTCACTTTCTGTGTGCCTGGCATCTGAATGGAGCCAGGTCTGAACCTTAAAGCAGAACCCCACTCCTACCAGCTCACTAGAAAGTGCAGGAGAGGCCGTGACAGCAGAAACAGAAAAGCTGAGTTTCCTTTTCAGCTCCTCAGCCCCAGCCAGACACGAAAGGAAAAGGTGTAATATGACCAAGAAAACAAACACATTTGCTAGGTGTGGAACTTCTAATTCCCCTCTTTTCCTCAAAAATGTGAGCCTTCCTTTCTCTCATTTTCTGCAACTTCTCTGCTTAATATTCTGCTCACCAAAAGTAATTTATAATAAAAAGACAATAGAGGACTTTGACACCTACTTTGGTAAACACAGGGCAAAATTCAAGTGCAACTACTGTATTTCTGTGCCATGGAAAGCTTTACAATTCCATGACCCTTCCCAGGCAGTGACTGCATGAAGTGCTTTTTAGTGGGTGAGGAAGGACAGCTGTATGACTGCGCTGGAGGGGCTGGTGAAGGGGTTTATCCCAGCACCCCCTCAAACCACAGGTGCTTCACACCTCTTCTCCCCACTGGCTGCTCACACTGCTGTGCTCACAGGCTGCTGTGGGGAATCTGTGCCCCGACAACCTGAGGGCACATCCACTGGCTTTGTGCCCCACCCGCCTTCTAACCCCAACAACCAGCGCAAGAAAAGCAGATGTCAAATTTAGGGTTTACTCGTTCTGGTTTGAGAAGAACTATAAAAACTGCACTTCCTGTCGCGCTCTGTGCCTTAAGATAACTTTTAAACGTGCCCAATTTAACAACCGCTTTTCTCAATGTGCCGGTTCCACATCCCTTTCTGGAAGCGTGACAGTCCAGCTGAGCTTCCCCCTGGTGTGTGAGCAGAGACTGCCGAGAGCCCGAGGGTGCTGGTCCAGCCCGGGGGATGCTCTTGGCGTCCCCAGGGATGCTCTCGGTACCCCCAGGGATGCTCTCGGTGTCCCCAGGGATGCTCTCGGTGCCCCCAGCCCGGGGATGCTCTCGGTGTCCCCAGGGATGCTCTCGGTACCCCCCAGGGATGCTCTCGGTGTCCCCAGGGATGCTCTCGGTGTCCCCAGGGATGCTCTCGGTGTCCCCCCCGGTCCCCCCACCCGGGGCACCCCCAGGCCCGGCCCCGCTCACCTTCACCCGCTTGCCCTGGATCTCCAGGCTCTTCATGGTGAAGTCCACGCCGATGGTGCTGCCCTGGCGCTCGGCGAAGGCGCCTGTCTTGAAGCGCTGCACGAGGCAGGTCTTGCCCACGCTGGCGTCCCCGATCAGCACCAGCTTGAAGAGGAAGTCGTAGCTCTCCTCGGGCTCGGGGCCCGGCGCGGCCATCGCGGGGGCGCTGCCACCTCCGGCCGCGGCCCTGCTGGGCACGGATCGGCACGGCACAGCTCTGCCCGGCCCTGCTGGGCACGGATCGGCACGGCACAGCTCGGCTCTGCTCTGCTCGGCCCGGCCCGGCCCTGCTGGGGACGGATCGGCACGGCACAGCTCTGCTCTGCTCGGCTCGGCTCGGCCCGGCCCGGCCCGGCTCAGCCAGGCCCAGCACAGCGGCCGCCGCCGGGGCCGCGCCGGGACCGCCCCGGCCCCGCACAGAGACCGCCCAGCGCCGGGACCGCCCCGGGCCGGGACAGCCCCCGGACCGCCCCGGGATCAGCCCCGAGACAGCCCCGGGATCAGCCCCGGGACCGCCCCGGGACAACCCCGGGACAGCCCCGGGATCAGCCCCCGGCCCGCCCCGGCCCGGGCGGTGCTGCGGGCGGAGGGCCGGGCCGGGCCGAGCCGGGAGAGGAGCGGGGTCGGGGCCCGCGGCCCCGGCCCCCCC
>JAWWEE010000021.1:18998661-19020366 GCA_035221455.1 Xenops minutus
TGGGGAGCCTGGGCAGTGCCCACCACCCTCTGGGGGAAGAAGAACCTTTCCCTGAGATCCCCCCTGACCCTGCCCTGCCACAGCTCCAGCCATTCCCTGGGTGCTGTCCCTGGTCCCCACAGGGCAGAGATCAGTGACTCACCTTCCAGTAATAATAAGGTGGACCTTCAGCACAATGAAGAACAGCACTGTGGGATGTGTGCCAGCCCCTCAAACTTCCCTGATCCAGGAGCTCAGAGAACAGATCTGGAATGAACTTCACTGTAGAAACCAGGCAGAAACCAGGCACGAAGAAATTGTTCAGCTTGAGCAATGCTGTTTGCTAGTGTTAAGAAAATATTAAGCCTTTCAAACAAACAAACAAACAAAAAGGTGATTCACAGACCATGCTATTTAATAAATGAAACCTGAAACTATTTTTCACATGAATTGAATTGCAGTTTCCAGTGAATTGCTGTTTACACAAAGCTGCTCTGTGGACTATAGTGAGCTGGTTTGGCTCCATAATGCTGAGTCTGGTTGCTTGTCTTGCCAAACGTGGAACCAAACCTTCTGAATTCTTAGCTATGCCTCACCCCTGCAGTTCCACCTGTGTTACCAAACAGTGGGAATGCAGATCCAGTCAGCAGTTTGCCCTCTTGCAGGCATGATAGAGTAAGTTTCTGGGATCTTCCCAAACTCCCTTGGGAATGCTTCCTGCAGGTTCTGCTTAGATAGCTGATGTGTTTTCCTGTCTTGCACGTGGTTAGCAGCTGTGGTGTTATTTGTGCAGTTTGATGGGGTATGTGGCTTAGGCATGACACAGCCTGGCCTTGCCAGATAAACAGGGGATGCTGCCTTTGAGCCTCAGTTAGCTCAGCTGGCAGTTCCAGCTGGCCCCCTTGCAGGGTTTTTTCTTTTTTAGACAAAACCCAAGTGGATGAAAAGTGACAAATACAATGCTCTTTCAGTAGAATGTGAACTACTGCCATGGAAGAGATTCCATCTTCTTTCCTCTTACAAGGACAGAAAACATATTCTCTCCATGATTTCTTTCCTGTGTTCTGTACATCTTATTTAATGTGTTGGTTGGTGTAAGCAGAAATGTTTGCTAATTGCCTATTTTTGTATTTGTACCATTGAAGCCATACAGTAAAGCAGCTTACTATTTTATGCATATCTAGTTTATAGGCACAAGAGAGAGTGGTAAACATGTAGTGTTAATGATTTATTTTATTTTGGGGAAACAGGAAATATCATTTGGGAGGCTCTCCATGGGAGTTTGTAGAGTGCAATGTTCTGCATTCATACAAAATAGAGGTTGTCTTTTAAGAAATTGAACAGCTCAGTGCAAGAAAACATTCTAAAATTCTCTTGGTGTGTACACCACTACATTCCCTTGTGTTTGTTTGAAATTCTCTCCTGCAGAGGTTGTTAATGTGGGAGAAATCTGGAGAAGTGAGAGCTGTGTGTGCTCACCTGATGCAGAGGGGCACAGCCCTGGGGACACAGATTTGCTCAGGTCTGTGCTGGGGGTGCCACAGCCTGAGCCAGCCTTGCTGTGCCTCACTCCTGCAGCACAGATGCAACACCTGGGAAAGGCAAATTCTTTGTCTCACTCTGAGACTCACAGTGGAGCAAGATGCAGCTGGAGAAGGTGCAGTGGAGCTTTGCTGCTGCCAGCACAGCCCAAGTCCCTCGGGGGTGCTGCCAACACTCCCCGAGCCCCTGAGTCACACTTAGCTCTCTCTTTTCCTTGCCTGTCCCACCATAGATTTTGAAGGTGAGCAAAGCAATAGGAACTGCTGGAATGTTTGAGGTGTCTCACACAGTTCTGTTAAAATCTCGTTCACGTAGTGCCTACCAAAAATGCCCAGTGTTGGTTAAGCTGTGACATTTGACAAACTGTTTCAGTCCATAACTATTTTCACTGCTAGATTTTGAGCCCTCTTTCTAGTTTGATATTCCAGTTTCTTCTTCTAGTCCTTTGTTAACAAATTTGTTTTCATGTAGATTCATACAAGCTGTACGAATCTTGTCATTCCTTAAATTTCTTTGCTGAAAGAAATTAATTAATCTCCTTTTAAGATCTATTTTCTTGACCTTTTACTTGCATTACTGTTGTCTTTCTGATTCTTCTGCAGCTGATTCTTCCTGATTTGTAGACATTGATGCTGAATTACTGTAGCTTATCTAGACACTGAAATAAAGAAAACTTTCTATCCCTAAATGATGCTCCCTATTTTAACAAGAAGAGATCATGTTAGCCCACTGCTGCAGTGTCAGACCTGGCAAGTCATGATTACTGGATTATGTGACTTCCCTGCACTGAGTCCCCAGCTCATCTTTTTTTTCTTTGCACTCACACCTTCCCTCTTGTTCCCCCCGTGTATCACTTGCAGACTTTCACATTGCAATGGGCGAGTTGTCTCCCAGACCATTAATTATTTTACAGGGAAAGTGTCTGACTCTGTTCCTTCCCTTTTCTCAGTCTGAAGCCCCACGACACACTTTATCAGTGATTTATGTAACCCTCTCCCCTCACCCCGAATCTGTGTTTCAGAGGTTCTTTCAGCAGTCCCACCATGGGTTCGGTGGCTGTTCCTCGTGTCAAGCAGAGGGGCAAGGGACTTGTCCTGAATGGATGTGGGTTTGGGCTGGCAAGGGGTGATATCTCAGCCTGGCCTTTTCTTCCTGGTGCAGGAGAGGGGACCAGCAGTGAAAGTGTTACAGACAGTAAGGTGTCTCTTCTAAAGCCGTGTCAGAATGTCACCAGCAGTCAGCAATGCAGTTTGACTCCATACTGCTGCAGTGCTCTGGAGGGGCCAGAGGCACCTGGAAACATCCCTGTGAGCTTCTGCTGTCTTTTATTTGGGTGTTTGTGGCTTTTTATAGAAGTGAGAGCACATGGTAATTGCAGAACCACCCATCAGAAGCAAGTTAAGCAGCAGCTCTGCTGGGGCTGATGTGCTTTAACCAGGAGCCCACTCAGGTCACAGGGTGCCTGGTACAGGGCCAGGCAGCCTTTGGCATCTTCAGAGGTGACCTCTGGAACCAAGCCCAGGTTTGGGGCCAGGAGGAGCTGTTGCACAATGTCTCTTCAACTGAACTGCCAACAGTAGCACTAATTTTACATCTTCAGAGCACTCCCTTCTAACTGGCCAAGCAGAGCAGGAGGAGTCACAGCACGAATTGCTGTCCATGAACTCCTGGGAATTAGGCTGGGGAGAAGACAATGGCTTGAGTTACCACAACAATTATTCTGTGGGGATGGAGGACACAAGAGGAGAAAGGAAGAGTGTACATCCTTTCAAAGCTGTTACGTGAAATCCCAAACATCAAATGTCTATAGTAAAACTGCAAGACAAGTTCTGTAAATTTCTTAGAATTTTAATCAGAAATGTTTAGAATTGTGAAAGAGAAATTTGTGTGAGTATGAATGTTCAATAAGCATACATTATTTCAATTTTACATAAAATGCTCCTTTATTGTTCACTCCCCAGGGAATTTAATAATATCTAAAATTATTTTTACTGATTATATTCTCATTACCAGTCCATCTTCAGATGTATTCAATAAAGGATGCATTCAGTGGCTGGTCTGTGTCATCATAATGGTTTTGCTGGCAGGAAACTCCTGAAGGGTTGGGAAGAGTTGGCTGAGTTTGTCTGCACTCAAGAGTGGTCTTACCAAGCTCACTGGGACATGGAGAGAGGCTGAGGAGTTGCAAACTCAGAGACTTTGTGAATGAGAAAAATTGATAAAATAGTCCAATTGCTGTTCCTATCTGTATGTGAAAAAGTGTAGGATTTTGGGATGTAAATCTTCTTGTTCTGAGAGCCGAGAAATCAGTGAAAAATACTAAGTTGAATGATTTAAAAAAGATTAGGACCTGCTCTTCCTATGGCAGCAGAGCGACGTGTGCCTGCCAACAGCCACAGGAATAGGGTCCAGCTGTGCTGGGGCCGCAGACTGTGCGCCCGGGGGCTGTGGGTGCCACTGAGCCCTTCAGGGGGGCTGCCCGTGTGCGGGGCTGGCTGCGGGGCTGGGGCAGGGGGCAGCTCAGTGCACCTTGTGTGTTTTGGAGGCGAGTGTGCCGAGCCGTCGGGCGCTGCCCCCGCGCCGGCCGAGCCGCAGCTGGCACAGCAGCCTCCTGGAGAGCTTCAGAGCCCACGCCGCTAAGAGGAGCGTGATTGTGGCCCCGGCGATCAAGCCGAGGTCTCGCCAGAAGAACTGGAGGCACCGTGTGGGCAGGAGGCTCTTGCAGGGCCCCAGCTCGTTGCCCGTGAGCTCGCCCAGGGGCTTGGAGCGGAGCGCGGCGGGGCTGGCGCAGCGGGCGCTGCCGAGCGCGGCCGCCGAGGAGTCCTGCAGCCACAGCCGCAGGTACGCGATGCTGCAGTCGCAGTGCCACGGGTTGCCGGCCACGTCGAGGCTGCGCAGGCTGGGCGGGCTGTCCAGCAGCCCCGCGGGCACCCCGCGCAGGCTGTTGTTGCGGAGGTCCAGGCTGCGGGTGCCGGCGGGCAGGGCGGGCACGGCCCGCAGCTGCAGCGAGCTGCAGTCCACATGCAGCATCCCCCCCGCTCCCCCCAGCGCCCGGCAGCGGCACCGGGACGGGCACGGTGCCCCTCGGGCCGCGGGCACCAGCAGCGAGGCGACGGCCAGCACGGCCAGGAGCTCCGGCATCCTGCAGTGCCCGGGGGGACCAGAGCCACCTGGGCAGGGGGATCCTGATCGGGGTACCTGGAGAGGAACAGGAGCCACCTGGGCAGGAGGATCCTGATCGGGGTACCTGGAGAGGAACAGGAGCCACCTGGGCAGGGGGATCCTGATGGTGGTACCTGGAGAAGAACAGGAGCCACCTGGGCAGGGGGATCCTGATCGGGGTACCTGGAGAGGAAGAACAGCCACCTGGGCAGGGGGACCCTGATTGTGGTACCTGGAGAGGAACAGGAGCCACCTGGGCAGGGGGACCCTGATTGTGGTACCTGGAGAGGAACAAGAGCCACCTGGGCAGCGGGATCCTGATCGTGGTACCCAGAGAGGAACAACAGCCACCTGGGCAGGGGGATCCTGATCGGGGTACCTGGAGAGGAACAACAGCCAGCTGGGCAGGAGAATCCTGATTGTGGTACCTGGAGAGGAACAGGAGCCACCTGGGCAGGGGGATCCTGAGTGTGGTACCTGGAGAGGAACAGGAGCCACCTGGGCAGGGGGATCCTGATCGGGGTACCTGGAGAGGAACAGGAGCCACCTGGGCAGGGGGATCCTGATTGTGGTACCTGGAGAGGAAGAACAGCCACCTGGGCAGGGGGATCCTGATCAGGGTACCTGGAGAGGAAGAACAGCCACCTGGTCAGGAGAATCCTGACTGGTATCCCACGGGCACAGCCACAGCACAGTTATTTCTTTCCCAGGATTACTCCTGAGGTTTGGGCTCTGTGCTTCCCACAGACCCATCCTGCCTGGCATTCCCATAAATGCCCTGGGAGAGCACAGCGCTTTCTTTTTGTCCCTGGTTCATTGCTTTTCCTTCATGATTGTACAAAATAAATCATTGTTTGAAGTTCTGGAACAGATTGGCTCTGGGAGACGATGGTAAAAACCAGGTTAGTTTTGGGCAAAGGTTTTTGTTCCATTTTGATCTCTCCATCGATTTGGTGTTAAAATTGTGTGTTGGAATCAATTTTCAAAACAAAGCTTTAGGGATTAAATAATTGTAAAGGTCTAAAAATCTTTTTTCTTCCAGTATGAAAATTATAAGCAGCAAATACCTATTTTTATGTGGCCAAAATATATGTGCCACCTTGTAGCTTCATGTTCTCCCAAGAAAAGACAGTTGAAGATTTGGATGAATAGAGAATTGGAAATTTTGGATATCCAGTACTTCTTGTCTTTCAGGGATTCAATGAACAGGCTAGCAGGTCATTATCCCCTTTGCTTTGTCATTCCCACTTCTGCAGAGTGGATCCCACTGGACTTCCCTCTTAGTCCCTTCTGTTGGCAGTTTGGAACTTGAAACTCTGCCCTTCCTGCATTTCCTCCTTCTCCACATTTAAAAATGCATAGCAAATCTTGGCACAGGATTGTAATTTGAAATACAAACTGCCTTGAATAGGTTGGGGAATCTCTGATCTTGAAACCATTTTTCTTTATGATTCTAATACACCCTAGGATTAAAATGTATTTCCTTTTTTTTTTTTTTTTTCAAATAAACCAACTACAGAGGGAAAGAGGTTTTTTTACATACTAAGGTGCTAAAATTGCACTAACATAGAATGAAATTTGGAAAGCTAAGTTTTTGAAATGTTTTCAAGTGTTTGGATATTTTAGAACTAAAAATAATAGAAGTTTTCCTCTTAAAAACTTAAAATAAGCCGAGACAATTTTTCATCCAGCAAGTTTCATTTAATAAAGTCTGAAATTATAAGGAAGAATGGATTGATTTTGTTTTAAATTAATTTGCTACTATTTACTTTGAAGGATTATGTAATTAGCTTTACAAAATTAAATCAGGCAGGTTTAGAATCCTCATCTAAATACTATATTCCTGTATTTTGAATTGGATTAATGCTGCATAAAATTATAAACTCCACAGAGAAGCTGAAATACTGATCTTAACCAGCTCCTGTGTCTCTTTCAGCAAGTGGTTATTTGGAGGGTCTTTGCTCTGAACCAGATACTCATGTGTGATTTTTCAAGAAATTAACTGATTTTTCCCAAGAAAATAAAAGGACAGACTGTGCCATCTGACTAAAAAAAAGTTAAGTGATCTCTATAGAAAAGATGTTCTCATTGGATTTGGTGGAGAAGCAGCAAGAAATCCAAACCAAATAGAAACACGAATGGTGGCAAAAAGGGAGAAGGAAAGAGTTGGGGAGGTGCCTGAGAGCCACTTACCCCGGCTGATCCCTCTGGCTTCCTTTGCCTGTGCCCGGGAAGGGCAGGAGCAGGAGTGGCAGGGCAGGCTGCCTTGCCAAGGAGGCACCAGGGCAGGGTGGCAAGGGCGAGGAGCTTCTCCTGTGCGTGCCAGGAAACCGTCCCGCTGGAGATCTCTGCGGCTGGCTCGTGTCACAGCACACGCTGCTCGTGGGCTCTGCACACAGGAGGAGATGCTTTTGAGTTCCTCTTTTACTGAGAATGGATTTTGCCAGTTACATCTGGCAATATCTGGAAAACCTCCTCTGAAATCCAGTGAGTTTTTTAACTCAGCTGTAAAAATTTGGGCTTCAGCTGCTGCCACCCACGAGCCCCAGCAAGAGATGGGGGAGCTGAAGTTTGCCCATGAAACAGTTTCTGGTTTAGTCAGTCAGGTGTGGTTGGTATCTGCCTTTCCACTGCTTCAATAAAATTTAGGAAAACACGTCATGACATCAAAATAGCTATGATAGTGAGATGAGATGAACTTGTATTAGTCAGATGAGATCATTGAGAGATAGAGAAATATTAATGCCATTGATTGGAACTGAAATAGTTGAAAGAGTGCTGAAGTCACCCAGAACACAGTATTTAGTTCAGGTCACCCATGTTCAGAAAAGGCTAAGCCAGCAGTGAAAGGGAGCTTTCTGTGATGATCAGGGACTTGGAGAGCTGATTTGATGTGAGGAGGCAGAGTGACCTGTCCCTTCAGTGTCAGCAGTGCAGAAATACCTGAGCCAGGAGCACTCAGGTGAGCTGCCCTTGACCCCCCCAGCTGTGAAGGAGGAGGGGTGTGTGTGTGTGTGTGTATCAATGTGTCAATCCCTGTTCTGGTTCATGTGATGTTTTGTGGAATTTCATTTCTTTGTGGTGTTCTAGCTTGGTTTGGAGTTTAGACCCAGACTGCAGAGGAGTCAGGAAAGGTGCCCTGGGAAAGGCTCGGGGTCAAGGCTGCTCTCAGTCATGAGAGCCCTGGGGACAGGGACAGCCTGGCACACAGCCTGACACACACACAGCCTGACACACACACAGCCTGGCACAGGGACAGCCTGGCACACAGCCTGGCACACACACAGCCTGGCACACACACAGCCTGGCACACACACAGCCTGACACACACACACAGCCTGACAGACACACACAGCCTGACAGACACACACAGCCTGGCACACACATAGCCTGGCACACAGCCTGACACACACACAGCCTGGCACACAGACTGGCACACAGCCTGACACACCCAGAGCCAGTCTTCCCAGTCCCAGGAGCTGGGCACAGCTCAGGGGAGGACTGTGATCCTGCAGACTGTTCATACTCGTGTTTCTGGAGGATATCAGCTGCTGGATAACAGCCATGCCACATCTTACAGCATAACATGCTCTGTGTGCACTTGGCTGGAAAGCCAGGAGTTCAGGAGGATGCAAGTTTATAACATACATGTATCTGTCCATCTGTTTTTGTAAAAGAAAAACAAAAATTGGATTTTTCTTTTCACTTTTTTTTTGTATGCAAAATTTAGGAATAGAATTGAAATAAGTTTTCCTTTGCTTTAGCTACCAGGCACGTACACGTTAGGATTCAGAGAGCAGCAGCCATTTGGAAACCCAGCTGGCTGTGCATCTGCTGTTTCATTCAGGGGTGTGCTGTGCTGTTTTGGGGACAGGCTGGTTGGAGCTGTGGGGACGAAGCCCAGGTGAGGTTCTGATGTTGCAGATGTGCAGCAGAGCTGTGTTTCTGAGCTGTTGTTCCTTTATAACATGCTGTTCCTGGGGGAGGGCAAATTTCAGACACACAAATTATTCTGGCAGAATTTCTATTGGTTAATTCTTACTTATATTTAAGATGCTTTTCTTCATTAGGACTAATCAATTACCAGGAGCCTGAATTTGTCAGGAACTTCCTTCAGAAAATGCCTTGACTTGTTTCTCTGCTCTTTAGCTTTTTAAAAGGTAACTCAGTGCCTGAGGGAAAAGACAAAAATACTTCCAACCCTCTTTGAATTTCCATCTCCTCTATGAGATGAGGAAAGTGATTCCTTGTTGAAAAGGTGATTTCTTCTGCCTGTCAGATGTTCAAGGGCTGGACCTGTGAGTGGACTGATAAGGGGAAGCTCCTTCTGTCTTGGGGATTGTTTCATTGGTTTGGGAAAGTACATCCCTAGGCCATGGATTTCAGAACCGTCTGCCTGCCTGTTTCCTGCATCCCACAGCCCATGCCCTGTGTGCCAAGGAATTCTGCCCCACAGGAGGACAATTTTCCTGTTATTTGGTCGTGGCAGAAGTGACTGGTCATGCTGAGCCTCCATGGGGCCCACGGGGCAGCTCTTCAGCTCTGTGCAGGGAGTGTCTGGCAGAAGAACAAGACATTTGCATGTATCATTTTGGGGCTATAGCTTTTTGTAGGCCAAAGGAGGATTCTTCATTTAAGAGGATTTATTAAGAGCCAATTTGAAAAAAACTAGTTATAATCTGCTATAATCTTGTTATAGTCAGAAAGTCTTTTTTTCCATGGAGTGGGTCCCTTTGAAGTCCTGTGAATGAGAGAGGCTCTGTGTGCTCTCAGTGAGAGGCATTGCTGGACACTGCAGGTTCCCCCACACCACCTCTGGCACTGCCTCAGCCCTGAGAGCACAGTTCTCTGCATTAGCTCTCCTTGGAGGTCCTGCCTCTTCCAGAGAGTTCCATGGGTGCTGCATCTGCTCAGACAGGCAGACTTGGAGGGACGTTTCTGGTTTCCTTGTGGTTAAGGACAAAAGCTGCAAGTTCCAGATAAATGTCCAAGTCAAACATGTGATCTGCTAGGAGGAAACTGCTAAGAGGCAGTGATGTGATTACCTTTTATAGTCACTTTGAAGGAGTTACAGTCATTTATGGCTGTCAATGACCAGTTCTTGACCTAAAAACACAAAAATTTTCTCAAGCACTATTTCCATTTCCAGTGCTGAAAAAACTGGCCACATCACATTGTGAATGGACAGCAAAAGTGCTCTTTTAAAGTCTATCACCTGATTAAATCTGTTCTTTCACATTTTCAAATAGGTTGGTGAGAGTAACAAAAATATATCATTATAATTAGATGTGAGTCACTGGTAATTAGTGAGTTATACAAATAAGCAAAAAGAAGGAAGAAAAAAATCAATCATGAAATTTATTCACACATCAAGGAATATTGCTTGCAGAAATGAGATAAGAAAACCTGGTTTCTCTCAAATCAGGAGTTATTGTGGCCTCAGGGCCAAAGCACTGCTTTTACCTGCTGCACTCTGGAGAACTGGCCTGTTAAAGTCTTTTGAGTATTTATACCCAGGAGAACTCAGAATTTCCTCCTGTCCATTTTCTGCTTATTATATTGTTTCCTGCTGCACATTTATTGTGGTTTTACTTGATGTAGTTTCGCCTCTGTCAAATCAACTATCCCATTTCCTCAGAAGGCAGATGAACTGTTGTCATTTAGGGAATTCTTCTAAATTGTGCTCCAGCCATTTATCAAGTCGCTCTCTCTTGTCCCACCCATTCTGATGCAGAACCTCCCTCCCTGCTCTTTTCCCTGCTCAGAACTCAGTCCCGGTGCCATCACCAGCCATTGCTTATCTTCCCACTAGGTGTCAGCCGAGTTATTTTGTTCTGAAATATTGAGCCTCCACTCCGAATCAACCGAAAGAATGGCCTGAATAGGGTATTACCTTTTGCACAGCCTCCAAGGTAAAAACGCATCCAAGGGGCAAGACGTGTATATGAAGGGATGTGTCTAAAACAGGTGGCTCATCACAAGTTTGTGTTCTATGGAACTCGTAGGGTTTTGAGCCTGGTAATGGAAATAAATATTCCTAGTCAGTTTGGCTGCACGGGGCGCTGGGTGGGTGACCTGGAGGCATTGTGCCCCTCTCTGCCTCGCTTGCTTTGCACTAATGAAGAGCAGTTTATTTTCCAGCTCCTCATGCACAGTGTCTGTCATTTAAAATACAGTGCCATGTTCCAGTCAAACAGCACTACACTGCATTCATGGGAATGTTTTATTTCCAGTTGGGATTGAGTTTTCACGGCAAATCTCACGAGCTTCTCCATTTTCCCTACGTGCTTTTTAAATGAAACTAAATTGCAATATTCCCTTTGGGAGTGCCTGTCGTTTGTTTCAGGTGCTACTGGAGGTTCAGGGCCCGGGGCCAGACTAAAGATAGTCCAAGACAGCCCCTCCTCTCCTGGAACAGACAGCTGGATGTGGGGTCCTGAATTCCAGGTTGTGTCCCTGCTCTGATGCAGCTCTTTGGGCTGTTCTGTTTGGTGATACAGCCCCTGCCAGTGTGATAGACCCAGAACTCTCTGTAAATTAACCTTGTGCCAGCTCCCTGCTAGCTATGCAGGCAAGCCTGCTAAGGGTATTGAAGCATCCTTACCATGTTACTGCTTAACAGCTGCAGTAGGATGGTAAAATGCACTAGATTATTCAGCACTCTGAGTGTTGTGGTGTTGTCCTTGATCAAGGAGTTTGGTAATAAACAAAATCAGCCTTCATTAAGTCCTGCTGTTTTCTGCTTGAAAAGCTGGAAATGTTGAAGTCAGGACATTGAACTTTATGGCCACACTGGACAGTTGTTCGTGGAAGGAGCCATTAGGAGTTATTAGTGTCTGACAGAAAGGATTACACTGGAAAAGCCCAGGTGATGAGTTTACCATGGTAACTCATGGGAGAATTTAACTCACTGTTCATGAGTGATAACATGGTTAGTTTTTATACTGCCCTTTATAAGGCTATGCCTTTATGAGTTCTGCAATAAACCATTGAGCCCTGGACATGGATGCAGTGGTGATTCCTGTCCCCAGGTGTGAGTAGCCACAGCCACGTGGGTTCATACAGGGCCTGGGCTCACACCTGCAGGTGTGCCCAGCTGGTTCTCTGAAGGGCACAAGACTCTGCCCACACTTGTGGTCACACATGGAGACCCCACAAAGTCACTGCAGACAAACCTCACCCTCAATTCCTAGGACAAAGCAGCTGGACTGGCAGGAGTGCACAGCCCAGCTAACCCCCTTCCTGTGGAAATGGCAGGACTGCAGAGCTTTCCTGGGGCTGGAAGGGCAGTCCTGAGCAAAGCTCTGCAAATGTGCTGCCACAGTGCTGGAGGATGGGAGATAATGCCATTGCCACTCTAAGTTTGCCAATTCTTGCATTGCATCCTCAAAACCATGATATTAGCATTTCAAAGCAATGCAGTATGTTTAATTTTTTTATTATTATTATTATTTTTATTTTTTTTTTAGCTGGGCTTGGTGTTTTGAGCCATTAATGTTTCCATTTTCCAAGTTCTGCTCATAGTGCTTAAGGCTGGATCTTGCTAATGAAAGCTGATCACGTGCCTCCACGTGCTGGGTTCCAAGGAAATCCTTTAAACAGCGTGCCCTGTGATAAAATCACAAGAGTTGAAAATGCTGCTGTGCTAATCCTATTATTTCCTATCACTGGATGCTGATATACAAACAGTTTGGAGAGTCAGTTTTATCAAGCTGGCAGCTGAATTAATCACATGGTCACTTATCCCAGGGTATAAATAGGCAGAGTTCCTCTGAGGAGGGTTGTGCTTTCATTAAAAGAGGCTGCAAGTCTCTTTCTGCATAATCTCATTCTCTCTTTGCCCTCATGTGGTCTCTCAAGCCCAGTGTTGATGCCTGTATTCAGTGAAACTTCCTCCATTCAATGGAGCCAGTTGGAGGTTATTTATAATTTATTTCCTCCTCAGTTCTGATAAATCCTGGTGCTTTGCTGTCATCCTGCAGTGACTCGGGGTGTCATTCTCTGCACGCTGGAGGCACAGAACGCCCACAGTGCCTCTGCCTCCCAGAGGGAACACCCAGCCTGGGCTGAGAGGAGAGCTCTGTGTCCCCTTCAGGAGCAGCTCACCCAGGTTGTGTCTCTGGAATCCTCAGCATTCCCCTTCAGGAGCAGCTCACCCAGGCTGTGTCTGGAATCCTCAGCATTCCCCTCATGCAGGGCTGGCTGCAGCACCTCCATGTGCACAGCCTGAAGAGCAGTGCTCAGCTTTTATGACTACAGAAAATATGCACTATTTACTTTTTATTTCTTTTTTTTTTCCATGAGGAGTCACCATGTGAAGTATCCTGAAATATTGTGTGGCTTCAGAGGAAAGAAAAATCCATGGGACTTCCCTTCCCATCAAGTCTCTCACTGGCTCCTTTCAGTGGTACTTTATGCTCTTTGCTGCTCTAAGGAGCCTTTCCTGTGATGTAAGGCAGTGAGATCCAGGTGTTCTGAGCTGAGTTAGTGCCATCAGAGTGCTTGGCCTGAGATTTTGCCTCCATGCTCTGCTTTTTGCCTTTACTCCTCATCTACATTCCTTGGGAGGTCTCCATTTGTTTCCTAGTGAACCCAATATTTTTAATTTTCTTCTTCTCCAAACCCCATGGCATTTCTGATAAATCTCTATGAATAGGACCACACCTGGAGCATTGAGGCCCCTTTCCAGAACATGTGGCCAGTTACGTGTCTGGCCTGAGTAGACTGAGCCTCACTGAGCCACCTCCACATATATATAGTCAGTAAACAGGTCTGTTATTTTCAGGGAATGGGTAAAAAAAGGGTGCAATTCCTGGGGGTTGAGAAAAATAGGAATCCATTCATTTCCAGAGTTCTGAAATTACCTTTTGTTCCTGATGTGTTGAGCAGGGCCACCAAACCCTTGTGTTTGGAAGTACTTGTTCAAGAAGCTTTGATGGTGATTAATAGGGGATAAAAGAACACACAGAGCAGTCAGCAATTTTACTCAGGGCAAAGTTCCTGGTGGACATAAATTGAACATCTGAGGAAAGAAGCACTGACACTAATTCTCCATTCAGTGAGGACTGAGATTTTCTCAGTCTTCAAGAGGCTGGATACAACTAATAAATAGTGCAGATGTCACCTTAATTTTAGGCTTTTATTGCTTCTGAAAAGGTCTGTAAACTGAAATTCAGGATCTGTCCTTTTTGTTCAGAGTCAGCACATAAAGTGGCATCTTGAAGTGGGTGAAGATACCCATGACTGAACAAATGTTCTTGAGATTCATCTTTGACAGACTTAAAAGGTCTTACTGGGGTCTTGCGATGAGGTGGTTTTGTGTGAGTGCAAAGTTGCTAACAGCATTTTTCATTTACCTGAAAAAGCCCCAAGGGCAGAACGCTTAAAATCCAGTGTAAAGTCTGGGTGTTGCTTTGTACAGTAGAAAAATATCAGCAATGTCACTGCACAGCCAGGAAATCAGGGGGGTGTGTAAAGGAGGGCCCCTCCACATACTGCCCCTTCACAGCTTGGAAAGACCATGGTCTTTCCAAAAAAAAGAAAAAGAAAGAGAAGTCACTCAGGCTCTCCTTAGAGCCATTAATATATTGCAGATATATGGGTAGTGGACACAGTTTCTTTTCCCTTAGGAAACCAGAGTGCACAGGTGACACAGGTCATTTCCTTGGAAACAGCTGCTCCTCATGAATTCCACGTGTGGACAGGGGCTCCAAGAAGTGTCTCTTTCCTTTCCTTCAAGCCAAAACATTTCAGCAGATCTGAACAAGGAAAAGTCATCTTGTACCAGAAGAATACCCATGGGCAGAAATAGTGACATCTTTTGAATCACGGCCAGGTATCCTTATTTAATGGGGAGAAAAGCAAAGGGGAACAGCTTCTCTCAGTGCTTTTCTCCCAAAGCCTGTCTTTCTGACTGCTCTTCTGCTACCAGGGCTAAATGTGTGTTCCTCAGCCCTGCCATCCTCCATCTGTTCCACCTGGGGCAGCTCCAGCCTTCCCAGGGCACGTATATCCAATACGCAAATGCATCCTGCAGGTGTTGTCCTGCTGGGGAGAGGAATCATAGTTTATACTGATTAAAAGACTGGCTCTTTATGTGAAGTGTTCATTTAGTGAGGGTGTGTGTGTAAGAGTTGTCCAGAGCCCTGCCAAAGCCATGGCTGGGGTATATTCTAAAGCAAATTGACCCACAGTCAGCAAAGATCCTTCCACCTCTTGCAGAAATGAGCCCCAATGTATCTCAGCTTCAGATCTGCTGTTTTGTATGTGGGAGTTTTCCTCAGTAGCCTCTGCATAGGCCAAAAATGCATCTGCTGTTATTTTCACATTAGAGTTAAGTGGGCAAAAGAAACTGCCTTTGAATGAGCTTTCTGGGATGGAATTTCAACAGCATGAACTACATTAGCTTTGAGAATTTTTGGAGGGGAAGTCAAGGACTGACTCCTATTGTTGAAACCTTCCCATTTTTGCCCAGTTTATCTAACAGGAACTGGGGCAGCTCACCTTGAAGAGTAAGGGAAAGACATATCCATGTGGGTGGCAAGTCCCTGGGTCTGCTGGAATCTGTATTTTAACATGTTTATGAAATGTCGGCACTTGCATGAAGTTGGTCAGCGAGGGAACTTTGGAGAAGATATGGGAGCTGATAAGGACAATATTGATTGTAACGATTCCAAAGTTTACAATTTATGGAAAAAAAAGGTAGTAAAGAAGTGTTTTTAAGTGAAAATGCAGTTTCTCTCCTTGTCCAGGGAGGGTCGATTGGCTTGGGCAGTGCTGCAGCCTGGATGCCACAGGAGCTGTGATGCCATGAAGGGTTGAGAGTGTTCCAGCTGCTTCTTAGAGGAAAATAAAGGCAGATTCTTGAGGCAGTCTGGTAGGTGATCTTACTGGCATTAAGCTGAGCCCGGGCAGCAGAGCTCTCTGAGCAGGGTGTGTTCCATGCTGGACTTTCAAAAGAGGTATAAATCTTCTGGCTTTTGATATTTCACCCACCAGGCTGTCTCAGACTGCTGAAATAAGTGCAGAGAGTATGAGCAGGAACAATATCATCTGTCTGAAAAGCAAACAACACGAATTCTCACCCACACTGACTTTGGCAAGACTTCTGCCACAGAAACCCAGCACACCACTCACCTCTTCAGCCAAAAATGTGTGGCCAGGGCTCAGTGCCTTTCACAGCACTAAACCATTGATGCTGATGTTGTAAGCCTCCAGCAAGCTCCTTTTAACACTTTAAACGCTTGACTAGTATTGTTTTCAGGCTAGAAGTGATTTTTCTTCATGCATAAGCAGCTAAGTAAAAAAAGGAAATTGTGATAAAAATAATTCCCAGGTCCTGGTGTGAAACTGGAGAGAACAGACCAAAAGGTCAGTCTGGAAAAGGATAACTTCAAAGGCAGTGACAGGCTAATGTTGTAGCAGAGACAGTATGTAGAGATGAAATACTGTGTTTGAGCAGATTGTGATGGCAGGTAAAATGGAAGTTCATGTTTATACTGTCATATGAAAATTCTTAGGGATCTTTTTCCTAACCTGTATTTCTGCATTGAGTTTTTCACTCAAAACCAGATTGTTTCAGTGGAGAAATACAAGCTCTTCCTCCTACACCTCTTTTTTCCCCACTCACTAACTTCCTTAGGGACCTATTTACTTGACTTTTACTTCTTGTTTAAGGTATTTAAGAATGTTATTCTTAAGCAAAACCCTCTGAAAATCTTTGATACTTTTTTACAAAGCTATTTTCAGTAAAGTAGGAAAGGACAGGGGAGTTTTTACTCCCTCTTGCTACTTTTGGAGTTCTAGTTTATCATTTGTGACATGCTTTGGCACAGGGATGGTGTATTGACATTAATAGGCTGATATCTGTCTCAAAACCAGAAGTATTTAAAATATTAGAAGCAAGGAAGATAATGTTGAGTATCTGATTATTTCTGATTCATTTGAGTTGTTTGATCTGATTTAGATAACTTACACTAACTTACACTTTATTCAGACAGCTGATTTAAATGGTTTAACCCAAGGGGGGTATGTGAAGTCGAGGTGGATGTCCCACTGGTCAGGGCTTTTAAATCCAGACCTGGGTTTAATTCCCAGCTCTGCATGACATGCAGTTATTTATGGCAAGTGGAGCAGCTCCAGCAGGGAAAGTTAAGAGAGACCCAGCAGGTCAGCAGTGCAGTGGGCAGGGAGTCCATCACCATGGGGGAGGCCAGAGTTAAGTCCCTGCTCATCATTCCACCTTCCAGCTCCTGAGTGAGCCCCGGATCCCTGGAGTGCTGCTTACCCTGCACAGCTCCTGGAGCAACCAAAGCCAGCAAAGCCCAATTTAACCAGGTGCACTCTTTCTGGCCAGAGGATTTCACTGGAAAACTGTTCTGCTTGCTGAGTTGTCCTTCCTCCAGCTGTGGGAAGGCACTGATGTGTCATCTCCTCTTCGCTCTTGGGGGACTTCACCTGCTGGGTCCTTGCCCTTGTCTGGAAGGCAGAGCCATAACACAACCAATTCATCAGTGGTGTCAGGTCTATTGAAAGGGTGACATAATTTTCTCCTCTGTTATCTGGTAACTTTGTTTTTTTCCTTTTTATTTTTCTGAACAGAAATTATATTTCCCCTCCTTATTATTCAAGCCAGACTTTTTTTCTTTTTTTAAACCGAAAACAAATCATACCCTTTTCACACAAGCTGGGATGCCTCCAAAGTTAGCAGGGACTAACTCCTCTGCACCAAGGATGTCAGGGGGGAACTGGTAATCCTTGAATTCTTTTCCATTTTCCCCTGAGATATTCAGAGGGCTAAACATCCAGCACCTCAGCCAACAGAGGTCCTGGAGGATTGGTGTGGTCTAAAGAACCATCTGGGATTTTAAACTACTACTGGCACACCTGTAACATGGGCAGGACTTGGCAGTGTGTCCAGCTCCACACAGGCCAAACAGAGAGTTTATATCTAAAAAATGCTCTGGATGAGCAGCAAAAAGAATGGCTCTTCATTTCAACAGGCTCTTCACGGCATCACTTCACCTGGTTCCTCTCCCCAGTCCCCTCAGAACTCCCAGAGTCTTGGTGTGATGTGACTGAGCTGGTGATGGAGTTCTGGGAATTTGGAATGTGTTGGTGCCAAGAAAAGGCATGGGCTTGTGTTCTTCCTCTGGCACTGAGTTTTCAAAGGCAAGCATCTTGGGTTTTGTCTTGTCAAACACAGTTTCTGCACATGCTATGAAAAGAAACGTTCTGTTGCTCTTGCATAGCCAATTTTTACAGAATTCAAAGAAATAAGGGAATATGGACTGGTAGAACACAATCAGGGAGGGTTCACTCGTGAGGACCTGATTTCCCATGTCACTTTTTCTGAGGATGGGGGGAGTTTGATGTGCTGGTTCTTACTAAAGGGACTTATCAGCATTCCTGTGTCCATACCTGCTATAATTTGTATGGAAATTGTGATGTGGCAATGGCTGGACAAGGAGGGATAGGGAAGAAAGAAAGGAAAATGTGACTTATATTTGCTATTTGCTTGTGTGACAATTTATGAGTGACTCAAAGCCTAAACTCGAATTCCACTGTCCTGCAAGATTCTGCCCCTGTTTATTTTCAGCAGTAGTTATGGCCAGGTCTCCATAATGTTATCATTCAACAGCAGGTGCAGCTTTAAAACTATTTACAGTTTATCCATCTGTGCAGGAATGAGGTGACTCTGTAACAAGGAATTTCTAAAGATTTCATACAAATTGCTGGAATTAGTTCTTCCATTTTTAGTAGCAGTGGTTTAGGGACCCATATGCTGATTTTTGTTATTACATCTGTTTTTCCTATAAGGCAGTGTCAAATGTCTTGCAAGATTTGAGATGGCTTTAAAAGATCTCACTACTTTTAGTTTTAAGCTCCTTTTTGCTTAAAAGGTATGAGCAGATTAGTAAGATTGGAGTTGCTGTTTCCTTGCATGAACAAAAGAGTAAAGAAAACCAAGGGTTTTATATTATTAATTCAAGTTTTAAAGGCCTCTACATTATAAAACAGGTGAGGATTCTCATGACATTGTTTTTTTCCCACCACACAATGAGATTCAGTTGAAGTGGAACTGTTTAAATGAAGTTAAAAAAAAGTTTTGTTAAAGGCAGAATTTCTGGGAAAGCAGGAACAGATTTCTCCCACACATTCCAGAGAGCCTTTTCTTGTACAGTTCTTGTCAGTAAAATCTTTTCTGTAGGCTCAGAATTGTCAAATATGATTTATTTCAGAGTCTCACCTATATTTTTTTCCCTCTCTTCCTGTACTTTTCAATTGTTTGTGCTCTTTATCATGCCCATCTCTTAAGAGTTTGGGAATGACTTGGAAATAACAGGACAGGCTGAGGTCAGCCTAGCATGACTTGCAACAATTTCCTTCTGTGCAATGGCTGTTGCTGGATACACTATTCTGCTTCTTCACTGGGGGGAAAACACAACAAACTAGAGTTCCAAAAAAGAAAACAAATGATAGCTTTAAAGAAGCCCTTCCTGGAGGCTCTGGGGCTGCTGGGATGGACGGTGCCCTGCACAGAACCTGGAACTCCTGCACTGTAAATTCAGACTTTAGTCCTTGAGACCAACTCATTGTGGTTAAAACTATCAGCACGCAAGTCAAATATTCTGATTTATCGATGAAATATGAAAACTTTATCTTTCTTTTTCTCTTCCCTTTCCAAATACAATCTTGCTAAAGACACTTCCTTTTGTAGGTTTGAACATCCTGATTCCATACTTAAAATAAGTAGGTTCAGCAACACTAATTATAAGAAATAATTATTGTCCACTAGCAATTGCTGTAAAAATTCAGTTTCTTCCTGCATTGGTCACTCTTTGGTGTTTCCTGAACAGAAAAGGGTCGTTCATGTGATCATTTACTTCTTATGTGCTGACATACTCCTGTATTTCAGGATTTGAAATTCTTCCTGTCTCTTTTCTCTCTCTACTCCATATATTGTTGTTCAGTTCAATAGCTCCTTAAATCTGATTTTGTGACCTGACTGATTGGCTCTGTCAGTTTATTGCCCTGTAAAGGCAGCTCCATCTATGTGTCCCCTCCCGCTCGGTTCTCTGTAGGGTTAATGATGTTCTCTGCAGAATGAGTTTGCCCCAGGCTGTTCCACTTCAATTACCAAGTGGATTCACAGGATCAGGCAATAATTTTGCTCCCCTCAAAGTGTACCAGCAGAGCCTGAGCCAAGGCCTCCTGCACAGCGTGGTTATTCCCATCGTGATGCTGGAGGGAGTGTGTCCTTTTGTTTGTGGCAGGTTAGGGACAGGAAAAGTTCCCTTGGTTGCTGCAATCCTTGTGGAGAAGGAGTGCTCTGTGGTGGGGCTGGTGATCAGAGGTTTCTCTGCTCTGTTATAGAAAGGTGACCTGGGAGTGGTTTCCACGGCAGTGAATGTGCTCCCTGTGCTCCACATGCTCCATGTGCTCCTGTGCTCCATGTGCTCCACGTGCTCCTGTGCTCCACGTGCTCCACATGCTCCCTGTGCTTCCTGTGCTCCCTGTGCTCCACATGCTCCCTGTGCTCCACATGCTCCCTGTGCTCCATGTGCTCCCTGTGCTCCATGTGCTCCATGTGCTCCACATGCTCCCTGTGCTCCATGTGCTCCCTGTGCTCCTGTGCTCCTGTGCTCCATGTGCTCCATGTGCTCCCTGTGCTCCATGTGCTCCTGTGCTCCACATGCTCCCTGTGCTCCCTGTGCTCCACGTGCTCCACGTGCTCCATGTGCTCCACATCCTCTATGTGCTCCATGTGCTCCCTGTGCTCCATGTGCTCCACATGCTCCCTGTGCTCCATGTGCTCCATGTGCTCCCTGTGCTCCATGTGCTCCATGTGCTCCACGTGCTCCATGTGCTCCATGGGGCCGGTTCAGGTCTCAGAGGAGGCCCCAGAACACGAATGTGTCAAAAATGTCAGCCCATTCTGGAGTGACTTTGCAATGACTCTCAAAGCCTGGTGACACTTTCGGGTGACTGTCAGTGCTCTGTTGGCTGTCAGAGTGCCTGAGCCCTGGGCATGCCAGATGGTTGGAGAGGAGCAGTGAGCACTGAGCAGCCTCCTCCTCCTGCTGTCCCCAGCGCTGGTCTCTGCTCGTGGAGCTGCAGCACCCAATGGCACTCGAGTTGTGCTGCTGGGCTGGCCCTGCCTGTGCAATGGCTTTCATTGCCACAATTCCTTTAAAAAAACCACCAAAAAATCCTCCAATGGGTGTTGCGTATTCTTTATTTAAAGATAACATTTTTTCTCTAAATTATGTTTAATGTTGAATCAACAATCTCACCCTCCACATTTTCTCCCCCCCCTCTTTTATTTTTTTTTAATTCTATTTTTGCAACCTTCAGAGGTAGAAAATCCCTCATAAAAAACTGGACCTCACATTTGTCAAAGAAATTTTTCCACTTGTAATTGTGAAAAAAAAAATCAATAAGAAATAATCAGCAAAACCAAAACTATCAAACAACAAAACCTTGAAGTACAGAAATTACCTCAAACTATAACACCCAAACACTCTTATGACCTTTTTGCTTTGCACTGAGAATGGGGGTGAAACCACTCGAACACTGATAATTTTTCAATGTCATCCTACAATCCTTGTTTACTTCTTGACAAAGATAAGTTATCTCATAGCTATTTGAGGCAGAATCATAAACCAGTAATTTATAATGCAATTTGTTTTGTGCTTGCAAAAGTAGAAAAAACATCCCAGGGGATACAGAGACTCCAGGGGGTTTGAAAGCCACCCATGGTCACCCAGAAAAGCTGCCTGGGAGCAGAACTTGTGCTGCTGATCACATGGAATAAAACTGTAGTAAAGTTATACCCTGAGCAGGAACAGGTCAGTGACTGAGCCATATTCCTAGAATCATGGAATGACAGGATGCTTTGGGTGGGAATGCAGGGACACCTCCCACCAGCCCAGGTTGATCCAAACCCTGTCCAACCTGGCCTTGGACACTTCCAGGGATCCAGGGGCAGCCACAGCTTCTCTGTCCAACCTGTGCCAGGGC
>JAWWEE010000021.1:19020466-19044612 GCA_035221455.1 Xenops minutus
CCTTGGACACTTCCAGGGATCCAGGGGCAGCCACAGCTTCTCTGTCCAACCTGTGCCAGGGCCTGCCCACCCTCACAATAAAGAATTTCCTCCCAATATCTAATCTAAACCTATTACCTACCATCTCAGAGCCCCTCCTCCTTCTCCTGTCCCTCTATCCCTTGTCCCAAGTCCCTCTCCAGCTCTCTTGGAGCCCCTTTAGGCACTGCAAGGGGCTCCAAGACCTCCCCAAAGCCTTCTCTTCATGCTGAATTAATTCTTTATTATTTCCTAGGCTATTATTTAACTTAAACAGCTACCTCTATTCTGTACTCCATGTTTTGGCAGACATGTAGAGATTTAAACAGACCTTTGCCTACTGATTCCAACACTGCTACCCTTTTGTGAGCTCTATTAGCCAAAAATATAATTATATTGGCAGGAGGAAAGGTGGTCATGAAGGCTGGTGCCTGGGTCTAAAATGCCAGCTGGGAATTCTGGAATTTCCTCTGAGCCTTTTCATTCCATTCTTTGTTCTACTGTTAACACAGTCTGGAAGTGATGGGGGATCAAGTGTAGGAGCAGGCAGTTCTGCAGGCAGAGTCTGAAACAGTTACAGTTCAGAAGAATATAAGCATTTTAGGAAATAATGTCATTTAGGAAGTGAGTCTCACTTAGGGAAGTTTGCTTGTAAGTGAAGAAGAGCTGCACAGAACAGGGAGATTGGGCCTTGCTAAGCTGATCTCCCCAAAGACCCCAAGTACCTCAGTCCAGGAGTGGTGTTTGATGCTTTCAGCCTCAAGGCCAAGTGGTAATTTGAAAAAAGCCAAGGGGGCAAAGCGGAGTTGAGCACAAAGAAGAGACAGAAAAGTAGAATAGAAACCAAACAGGAACTCTGAAAATTGCAGTCTCTTGAAAGTGAAGTGTAATTAAGGAAATAAGGATGACTTTAATTGAATTTCACACTAAGAAACACTCTATAGGTTTTGTATTTTGTGGAATTATACACAGAATTATTAGGAAAATAAGATAACGTGTTCACTAAATGATTAAACTTTGTGAAATTATAAATGTGAGACCCTTTGGTTGGTAATGCCACGTGTCACACACGTGCTGTGAACATTTATTGCCACTCTCACAGTGAGAGCAGCACTGCTTAAAAGTGTTCCCTTTACTTAATCCAAACTGCCTTTCATCACTGCAGTGGGACTCCTGATATGGGGAGTTATTCAATAATTGTGCCATTTATTTCCACTGAATTTGTGATGAGTGGTCACTGCCAAATACTCCAGAGAGAGCTCCAATGGAAATAAATGGGATAATTATTGATATAACAGGTGGGATTCCATGTTAATACTTGACATAAAGTAAAAAACAATGGGAGGAGGAAACTCCTCATGAAAAATGTAAGAAGTGTGCAGAGCCTGAGCCCAGTGAGAAACAGCCAAAGGGTGTGAGGGTTGGAGGGGAAGGGAGGTTGAGGATGAAGTCACATCAAAAAGCTTTTGTGGAAATACTGTGGAGATCAGTGGAGGAAATGTCCCAGCTTCCTTTTAGGGCCAGTGTGCAGGTTTAGTAGAAGATTAATGAATGAAGATGGTGACTGCTAAGAAAGCAAGTTTGAGCCCAGTTTGTGGGCAGGTGATGTTGAACTGTTAAGGGTCCAGCAGTGCAGAGTCTGAGAAATAAAATACACTGCAGGTTTGGGGGACAGGTGAGCTGTCACCTCCCTGGAGACCTGCAGGGGTGAGGGTGCTGAGAACACCGGGGCAGAACACCCATTCGAGGGCAGACTGGACCTCAGTCCTTCAGAACTGGGGAGCCTGAGGGATTTATTGCTCATCAGGAAAGGACATCCCAAAGAGCTTATGAAGAGTAACTTTTGCCAGGGTAAATTACAGTAGGGAATCCCCAGCAGATACAACTGGGATGAAACAAACCCTCCTTTCGGCAGGATTGGAATTGTTTTGGAGGAAAAAATTCCACTGGAATGAGAATGATGGGGAAGGACATTATACAGCCATGGTATAAGGCCAGAGTTCAACCAGTGTGTCTCAAAGCCATAGTTAGGTTGCTTTTGCCCTTTCAGAGATGCCCACTGGCCTTTTAACTGGAAAAGCAGTACAGGACCCTTCCAGAGGCAAACCCTGAGTGACCCTTACAGGCTTTAGAGCACATGCCCTCTCCCTGGGATTATTTTTTCTTCACTGAGAAGTCAAGATGCAAGAAAATGGCCATTTGTTGCCATTTGGTAAATACACAATAAACCAAAGTGTTTGCAGAGATCTGAGCCAGTGGATTTGTGCTTGCCCTGATAAATGGAAGGCCTGTGAGTGTGCTCTATCTGTCCAAAGGGGGTGGATGCTCCCTGCAATGGGAAGTGCCAGGCTGTGCAGATGTGCCGTGGGTGTGCAGGGGGCCAGTGTGAGCACTGCTCCAGCTGTTCAGAGTCCAGCTGTGGGCAGGGACTGCTCCTACAGGGCTGTGTGAAACATGGGGCAGCTATTAATGAGACTTGATAAGATATGGCAGCTGCTGCTTATCTGGGAACAACTCCAATACTTGAAAAAGCAATGGAAAAAAGCAAAAGGTAGCTGGAATCTGCAGTAATCACTTGACCTTTAGGAAAACCTGGAGATTTGGGGTTGCTCCCCAGGGTTGCTGTGCAGTCTTTTGAAAATGTTCCACAAAGCAAGTCACCCTGTGGAAGCCCACCTGCTTTTGAGGCAGAGCTAGAAATCTCTCAGTCCCATTGATTCACAATCACATATTTAAACTGTTCCTTAGGAACTATTTAGCAGCCCCAGCAGCACTGCTGACAGGCTCAGTATAAAAGGTGATGTAAGAGATTTAAGAAAAAACCCAACTGTAAGCTCTTTCAAAGGACAGTGCTTTGCATTGCCTCTGATTTCCAGCAAGAATTTGGCTGAGGGCTGTTTCTTGATGTATCCTGAAGAACTGCAAGCCTGACTTGGTCCTTATTAATGACTTTTTGGAGTTAAAATAATCAGCTTTTATGATTAGAAAGTTAATCAGCTTATGTTGTTTTATCACAAATTATTCTGACATAGGCATTCCTTAAAGAAATAATAATGTTGCACTATTTGAAGCTAACTTGGCAAGATAGGATTTTGCTGCTTCTTGTATCAGTGAAATGCTGTTTATTTATTCACAAAAGCTTCCTTTTATCTTGACTGCATCTTCCTTCACACCAGTTTAGGTTTCCAGGGACATTTTCTGGTTTCCAGTTACAGTTTGAGTGCCTGGATAAGCTGTGCTGTACAAACTCAGCTTATATTTTGGCACAAGGACATTAATACACTCAATTGTCTGGATTTATAGAAGTGCTTCAGAAAGTGAAGGGGAAACTCAGCGGTGAAAAGGATACAAGTATACAATTAGCAGAGCAATCTTAAGTGTGCATAGGTAAATATAAGACAATTCACATCTGGAGAGAGAGGGGATGCAGTAAATGTGTCAAGTTCAAGTGGTGACAGAACCCTGCAGCACAAGAGAATGCACATCACTGTAATGCTGCTGCTGAGGAGTCTCATCTGCTCACTGTACACACAGAGCCTGCTCAGGTAAGGATTTCCTGGCATATCCCCTCCTTGGACATACCCAATACCCCTGGGAAAGTCTGAGAGCTGCACAAAACAGAAGCTGATTGGGGTTTTCGGAAAATGAACCCCAGCAGGGAGATAAATTCTGCTCTTTTAAATGGTTATCTGTTGCACATTCAGTGAGTGGTATTTGTAGTAGATAATATGAGCACGTACTTTAGTACATACTAAGCAATAGATTATGCTCTGGTATTATGTTAGTAATATATTTAGTATCAGTAGACAGTTTCTTACAGGGAGAATATCACTCTATGTATATATGTCCTGTCTAATTAATCTTTATGAAAAATGTACATTAACAATACAGATCTATTCTTAAAATCTTCCTTTGTTAAATCACAAAAAAACCCCAAACCACAAACACCCAACCAGACAAAACACCACTGAATAGTTTGTTCCACTGTTTGCAAAACGTCTTTTTTTTCTCCTGTAAAATGAAAATAATGCAAATTTTTGTTACCAACATGGCTCTGATGTGTCACAATTTTTAATGGACTTGTGTGTGAGCTACACTGTGTATTCTGAGTAGAAAGAATAGAAACCTTCTTATTCCCCAGATTGCATTGTGAACCTTATTCCTGTATAAAACCATTTTCATGGGAAAAAATCATACATGCACAGTTAAATGGTCTTATTTCATTGCTGGCATTACCTCAGGCAGATCATTTCACAGTCTTAAATGATCTACAGTGTGTATCCTTTTAATGACATCAATTGACTCGGATCATTTAGGAACTCTGTTTCTTTAGTTTCTGTGTTTGACAGCTGAGTGAAACAGCAGAAACATCTTGGAATCAACCTGTTTTTGTACTTCTGTCCTTTTGTCCCCAGGAATTGTTTCATTGCTGGTTAAAACGTTGTGTGGCACCACGATTAGGCCCAGCTTCTTACATTAGTTTTCCTGCACGTGGGGTCTGGCTTTGTGTCTCTGCAGGTGCATTGAGAGAATTCAGACTGGAGAGCTGAGCTGTGCCCTGCACGTGCCCTTTGCTACAGCCACAGCAGCAGCTGTTGCAGAAGGCATTTCCCAACCCTTCCTCTCCCTGAGAGCCTGGGAACGAGATTGCTTTGGACACTTTTCAAGCAGTTCAATTTGGTTTTTTATGTAAAGTCTGCCTGTTGTCAGGAGAGACTGTAGCAGACTTCTAAAGCCTCTCTGTAACTGCAAATATAAAATTCAGCAGAGCAATAGGAAACTCAACTTCAGAGTTCAATAAGGGGAATGATTGAATCAGAAACACAGAGCCCTTAAAACCTGCACTGCTGGCACACACTGCTGTGTTTGTGTCCCAGTGCCCCTGTCACCTGGACAATAAGGAAGGTGTTTCCTCGCCAGGGATGGCACAGGCTGCCACCAAAGCCACAAACTGTGCCCAGCTCACGGGCAGGGCTGTAAATCTCAGTGGGTCAGGTGAGTGTGTCTGGAACAGTTTCATTTGGTGCACCAGGACAGTCCCAGAGCCACATCCAGGGCTGGGGAGGGTTCCACTGGAGACAGGCACTGCTGCAGGACCCTCACAGCAGCCGAGGCAGTGCCACCCTTCCCAGGGGCACCACAGCTCCTTGCCCAGGTCCTGCTGGCCAGAGCAGGTGAGGCTGAGCTGGATGAGTGTCCTTGTCCCCCCGTGAGTGTCCTGTTGCTGGCACTGTGGCTCAGCACGAGATCACCAGGGTGTTGGACAAGGACTGGGGGCTCTGTCCCTGCTCCACGGGCTCCCTGTGCAAGAGTTCACAGGCTGCCAGCTCCTGCTGAAGGGTGTCCAGGACTTCAAACAGGTGGGCTTTGCCTTTTGAGAGAAAATTACAAACATTAGATTTTGAACAAAGACAGAAAGTTGAGTTTCACGATCATAACAAGCTGTTTTCTTCATAGGTGCCATTTCAAGTAGTTTTAACAAAATGTCTAAATTCTGCAACCCAACAATGAATTCCTAAAAAGAAAATTAGCAAGACTATTTTCTCTACTAGTTCTCTTGCTTCATACTCTGCCAAATGAGGCCTCATATAGTGGTGTGAACAAAGACTATTCCATGTCACAATTAAGAGTTGCCATTCCAACCATCCACTTAGTCTTGTCAAAGAAAGATGTTTCATTACAAAGACTTAGGAAAGCTGCTTTAAGCCCTATCAAGTGCAGAGCCAGACAGTGGAAGGCAGAGAGGGTGAGCTGTCCATGGCACTGGTGGTGCAGGATGGAGAGAGCCACACCTGCAGGTTTAGTGCTGCTGTTGCAGAGGGAGGAACTTTGTTTCAGCAGCATCACTTGGAGTGCGTGTTCCTCTGCAGGATGAGCAGCAATACCTTCTGAACACTGTGCTGTGGGTACGAACAGTCTCCCCCTCTAATCTCACCTGGAGAGCATCAGACCTGTGGCTCAGGTAGAGTCTGGCTCTGTGTTGGTGTCCTGGAGCCTGCAAAGCTCTGTCTTAGCCTTCTTTTCTCTGCTTCCTCTGTGCTGGAACAGCACAGCCTGGCTCTGGGCTGCCTGTGCCCTGGATTTCTGGGCATGAGTAACAACATGGCTTTGAAACTGCCAAACCCAGAAGGGTTTGCTATTCTCCCTAAATCCCTGTAAATAACACTCTCCAAATCTAAACCCCCAGGCCACATCTGGTCTTTTATAATCGTGTCTTTGACTACTGCCTGCCTGTTAAAAGCACCCCCAAGCCCTGTTCTTGGTACAGGATGTTCATTTCTTGAAGGTAAGTACAAATGTTCTGCTAATAGGAACAAAGTAATCAAACCTCAACCTCGGGGCTGTGAGCCCTGTACAGTTCCTGCACAGGGAGCTCTGGCACAACAGAGCCTTCTCAAGGGACAGGAGTCTGCAAGTTTCATTTTCATAAGAGGAACACAAAAGGTTATTACTGGAGGAGTGAAAGTTTGATCTGGTTTCTGTACAGAACTGTTCTCATTTGTGTATCTGGTTGTTGTGCAGCAGAGGAATTCAACACACAGTGGGACAGCAAGCCTGATAAGCAGCTGCCTTACATACTTGGTCATGTTTTCCATGTTCTCATATTAATGAAGCCCTACAAACATTAGTGGGACACTGAACTGCTCCCCTAAGGCCAAATCTAATTAAAACTTGGCTAAACCAAAGCACCCTGGATGCATTTCTGATGTGTCACAGACTAGGAAGCATCACTTTCTATAGGTTATCTCCTTGTGCAGTGCTTCCTCCTCCCTGGCCTGTACCCCAGTATTTGAAATACCTTTTGCCTGCTCGTCTGTGCATTATCTAGTATTTGTTCCAAAAGGACACTTTTCATGCTTCTAGGTCATTATATGTGATTTCTTTTCTTACCTGGCTGGGGGTCACGGCAGGATTCCAAAGTGCTCAGCAAGATTTTCCCCAAGGCTCGCTTAGAAATGTTCTTTAAGAAACAAAACAAGGTTATGGCACAAGTATGTCCTTCACCACTTCCATGTATACAAAAAAACCTACGTGTAGTGCATTTGGAAAGTAAACCAAAATGACACTGAGTCCTGATTAACACAGGACTTGCTATTTGCCTTATTTTCAAGCACTTTTTTTTCTTAGACACTGCTCAAATAACAGCAGTTTGTGGAGGGCTGCAGTTGCTTCATATGGCTGTAGAAAGAGAAATAACAATTGTTCAGTGGAAAATACAGAATTTTCCAGAGCCTATACAAATGCAGAAGGCAAGGAGTATAGGCAGGGCATGCACAGCAAGAGCTTGCTGAGCCTTCTGCCAGGCCAGGGAGGGAGGTGAAGAGACACATCTGGTGGTGCAATGTCAGGAAGGGGCTTCTTGGACCCTTGGAAGAGGTTGGTTATGTCATGGGGCAGGGCCACTGCTTATCTTGAGATGCAATAAACATCAGCCAAAGTGAGAGCATTGTGAAAACTGCCTAGGGTTTGGATGGTGTTTTTCAGTGGTACTTTTACATAAGAGATCTGTTGGGACATTACATAATGTGCCTGGAAAAACAAACTCTCCTCATCTGCTGTGGGGACACTAATTTGTGCTTTCTGGAGATGGTCTTACAATCAGTTTAATTAGCACTTAGAGCCCCTGCGTGTCTGCAGGGACAGGTAGTTCCTGTTCAAACTTCAGGGGTGAAAATGGATGGAAGCAATTCTGGGAGAAAGTCCCAGCAGCACGGGCAGTGCTGGCCGTGCTCCCTGCCCCTGGTCCTGTGCCAGCTGCGTGGCTGCCCAGGGGAACTGGGGCACAGTGGGGAGAGGCTGTGTCAGGCTGGGATCACCCGTGGCCTCCACAGCACCGTGGGAGGCTCCAACAGCCCCAGCAGGGCTGTGGTGCCTCTGCACAGTCAGGGCTGGGTGGCACCTTCTGCTGTAGATGAGGTGCTTGGGATGTTTAAAACATGAAGGGGAGTATGGTGGGGAAGTGACTCCTAAACCCAGTTTCTCATGGATAAGCTTTCTTTTGTCTGAAGGTCATCCCATTAGGGATTGAAGGGATTGCTGTTGACCCTGCTGGGATGCTGTAATTGATCCTGCTGGCTGCCAGCACCAGCCTGGGTGGGTGCTGTGGGTGCTGTGGGAGCTGGCAGCACACTGGCACCTTCCCAGCAGTGATCAGCAGCAAGTGCTCTTATCACTGAGATAGGGCACGTGTGATGGACTGTCCCCTGAGCAGAGATGATTTGTAATAATACAACTGACCAGGGAATGACATGCTCAAGTCCTGACACAAGAGGTTACTATGCTTGCTGTCACTCACAGGCTGCAGTAATTCAATCCTCCACACGTGTCAGACTTGCCATATGAAAGTAGAATTTCCATGTCAAGTGCCAAAATAAGGGATGAAATTCTGAGGGATTGCTTTTGTTCCCTGGAGCCACGAGTGGAATGTTAGTGCACCTCAAACACGGCCAAGGGGTGGTCTGAGGAACCTTTCCCACCTCACACACACTGGGCAGAGCTCTGCTCAACACTGATGATCAAAATCAGTCCAGTGCAGCTCCCAACACAGCCAGTGTCCTGCAGATTATCCCATTTTCCTGTCTTCTGATGACCCTTTACCATTACCTGTCCCAAACAGGAGATTTAAACCTCTCTTTTAAAGGACTGAACTGCTGTTTTGGCTACCTATTTCTGAGAGGTTATTGCATCAGTTTTGATAAGTTCATGTTTGGATTATTAAATGGGTGAGAAAATTTGTGCAAAAAAATACCTCATCTGTATATAGGAAGGGTTTTATCCTTTTAATACTCACTGAGTGTTACATTAGGATGCAGGTAAACAAAGGCCCTGTTCTAGATGGAAAAATAAATATTCTGGAATCTTTCTTACTACTCATGTTTTTGTTTTCCTCATTTCTTCTAAATTTTTTTTTAGAGGATGATGAGGTTGGAGATTTATATTTCTTTTGGAAAGTCAGCCATGGCTTTCTGCAATCCCTGGGCAATTCCCAGGGCAAACACATGTGAAAACATGTCCTAGTGTAAAGGATTTTGTACTTAATAGAAGGGATGAACATACTTTTTAGTTTGGGAAGAACACTGTAAAAACCAGCTCTGAAGACACTGCAAAAAGCAGCTTTAAGTCTCAGGAGTGCTTTCTTGCCATACCAAGTCTCGGAGTTGTTGAAGAAGCTGTAAAACATCCAGGAGCTTTTCCTCCACCAGCGACAGCCTGACTCTCTCAGTCTCCAACATCTGCAGCTCCATCTTCAGCAGCTCAGTCTCCTCCACCTTCTCCTGCAGCTCCCCCAGCAATGAGCCTTTCATCTGGAAACAGGCAATGAAAAGCACTGCAGCTTTGCCTTTACTGCCTAAGAATTCCAAAGCTGAGTTTCCCCCCTCTAGGTGGTAAATGCCAGTTCACTCCAGAAGATTCTCTTGAAGGGAAGTACATTTCTTTAAGGTGCTACATAAATCAGTAGTGACTAGGAAATGGATGCTTTGTTCCTGTGCATAATGCAGTTCATTCAACACTGGGTGCAGGCAGATCAGTCAGAAATGTTAAACAGTCACACTGCTGTTTCAGCTTTCTGATCCTTTTTATACCCCTTGTCTGCACTCATCAAGGTAATCATGTCTTGCAACTCCTCCACAGCAATCATCTGTACAGTCAGTGAAACAAGAAGGTAATTAATGGGCTAATGTTTTTAAAGTATTTTGGTAAAAGAAGAAAAAAAAGTCTCTTAAAGAAAAAGCTTCTGGCTCTACTAAACACTGGCCACATGTGCTTGGTCAAGTGTTAATTTGCAGGTAAACACAGAAAAGTCCAGATTCAACAAGACTTGAGCACTTCAGAAATTTTGGGCAAGAGGAGTCTCCTCAGACCTGGCCCTTCCAAAGCTGAATGGACCTGTGAGTTGTCTCAGACCTCTCTGTGGAAAAATGTTCAGGTTTTGAAATGCCTCTCTTTTTTCCAATGCAAATCCTAAGTGACATATTTTGAACTGCAAAGCTGCCACACCATTTGCAAAAGTAAATACCTTTGCCTGTCACAGAGTCAGGCCTGCTGCAGATACATGGCCAAGTTGCTAAAAGGAGCCTAAAAAGCATTATCTGAAAAAGATGGCACTTAAATTATTAATTTTGAACTGTTGAGAGCACTGAGAGATTTCAGGTTTATTAATAAAACTAAACCTACCAATCATTATTGTGCCTGATTCTAAAATCATACCTTTTTCTCCAGTTTCTTGTTGCAAACACAATCTACATGTGTTTATTAATATTACACTGGGAACCAAAATCATGTGGGGTAAATGCCAAATGTGCTGGCTCTGACAGTCCCCTTTTGCTGTCCTCTTTTATTTTCCTTGTAGTTTTAGAAATAACTAAGGACAGAACAGATTTTTGTGTGTGGATGGAAATCCTTATCCTAATGAATTTTAACAGATGAGAAGGAACTTCAGTTCCCCAAAACACCAATGTCATCAGGGTGATAAAGAAAATAATCCCTGATCCACACAAGCCTTGTAGTAGGTCATTTTAGTCTGTGACAGTGCTGGTAGTGTTAGTTGGCACTCATACCCCATGAGATGGGAAGCATCCTGTTCCATTAGCTCTCTGTGACTCCTTGGAGCTCCACAGCAGCCCCAGCAGTTTGGAGCCCCTCACCTGGCCCATCTGCCAAGCAATGATTTCAGCAGCCCTGCCTGAGCAGCCACTTGAGATGAGTGAATTAAAGGTGTGCTTGCCCCTGCCACCCTGCAGGCTGTCCCTGCTTTGGGAATACCACACTGGGAGAGGGGTTGGAGCTCAGGAGGAGCAGCCCAGGGAAGTGGCTGGGGCAAGGCAGGCTCAGGGGAGACCTGAGTGCTCTCTGCAGGTACCTTGGGGAGGGTTTGCTGGGGTGGGGGCAGCTCTCTCCTCCCAGGTCATGTGGAAATAGCCTCAAGCTGCAGAGGGGGACATTTAGATTGGATAGTGGGGAAATTTCCTCACCAAAAGGGTGGGCAGGCACTGGCACAGCTGCCCAGGGTAGGAGTGCCCATCTCTGGTGGGACTTAAAAGCTGTGTGGATGTGGCACCTGAGGACATGGGTTAGAGGTGACTTTGGCAGTGCTGGGGGATGGTTGGGATCGATGGGTTTAGGGGGGTTTTCCATCCTAAACGATTCTCTGAGCCCATTCTGGGATTCTACAACCACATGAGGCTGTTGTGCTCCCCTGTGCAGCCAAAGCAGTGTCATATCAAACAAGAGAGGGAAAAAGAATTCATTTGTTCTTCCTACTGCTGCTCTTTTTCATTTTCACTGCTCCTGCAGAGCCCTTTATCCTGTGCTTGCTGTGCTATAGCTCACGAACTGCTTTCCACAGCAACTACACCTTGGTAGACACCTGGCCATCTATAAGGCTGCTAATTTCCTGATACCTGTGTTTCATTTGCACATATGGATATGCATTTTTTGCCTTAAAATGCCTGGAGAAAGTAGCACAGTGTATTATTAAAACATTCTCCCAAACTCTTCTCCCTAGCTTGGTTCCATCTAGCACCTGATGTCACCTGAACATTTGCAATAATATAATGAAAATAATTATGCATAAGCTGGAATAATTATTAAAATTGTTTAACTAATTTTTAAAACCTGGATCCCGAGGAGGGATGGGCAGTAGTTAAGCCACAGGGCTCAGAGGAGGGGGTTTGTTGTTAGCTCTGTCAAAGTCCCTCAGCAAAGCCTGGTTTGGGATCGGAGCCTTGCTTGTGAAATGGAAATATCACTTTGCCAAACACTGAAGTCAGCTGCTGCTATCCAACCCTCTTACAAAAGGGGGGAAATGCCACAGGGAAAAGCTGAGCTCTGGAGTAGTGTTCAAATACCTCTAGGAAAATTAATAGCTAATATGAAAACATCCCCCAAGGAATGTAAGATGAAATCATTCTGTTGTGCTTTCCCCAGAAGCTGAGGAGGTTCTCAATCAGAGCCATTTGTACAGGCAGTGAACCTGAGAAATGTTCAGATCAGGAGCAAAACAGTAGCAGGACAGAATGAAGTGCTCAACTGTGCTGTGCAATTTATGTTCTAAATCCTGGCTCCCTCAGAATGCTGGAAGTGGCAAACGGGGCACCAGTTCTTGAGAGGGGGACAGAGATGATCTGAGGAGCAGCAGATCCCCTCAAACAGTAAACCTGTTGGACAAACTAATAGGAACTGTAATGGAGGAGGCACAGAAGAACATGGTGAAGAATGTGTTAGATTTCTTTGAAAGGGTTTATGAGTATATGTGAATAATGTTAACTCGGTTGAGAGAATGTATTTCAAAGCTGCAAAAAGGTGAAAGACTCATCACCAAAGATTAAAAAAATAAAAAACATTAATGACCCCAGGCCAGGGGCAAGATCCTGCCAGATCTGGAGCTGGTTAAAAGATGGGGCAGAGCTCAGACACCAGGACTGAGGGTTTCCTGATAAGTCTTAGGGTCTCACAAGGGGCTGGGCTAAGACCTGAGCTGTTCAGCATATTCATTAGTTCAAAAAGTGGACAGCAAAGTGTTGAAGTTTGCTGCCAATACAATTTCCTGGGGGGTAATCAGAACCAGAGCTGCCTGTAAAGAATTAGAGCAGGAGACCATGAATATGAAATAGTACAGGCAATAAAAGATCAGATGAAATCCAGTGTCAGTCCTGCAAAGTAAGGCAGGTAGGAAAGGCACACCATGCTGTAGGAATGCAGGGATGCTTGAGCAGCAGGTCCAGAGGGGCTGTAACCTCCTGGGCAGCTCAGCAGCCAGCAGGGACCAAAGGGGACATGCCAGGAGCTGCTAGCAAAGCAACTAGGGACAAAACAGAAATGAGGAGTTTGCCATCTCATTTCAATACTGAACACAGTTTTTGTTCTCACCCAAAAAATGGTAATGGAGCTCGAAAAGTTCATGGAAGAATCAAACAGAATAACAGAAGGAGGCAATGGTTTCTATACCAGGGCAGACTAGGAATGGTGATTACTGAGGTGGTAGTTCTGGAAGGAAAAGTCTGAAAAGTGGTGAGGGAAAGATGCTTTGCTGCTTCCCAATACAGATCCAGGGTGATGGTGGATGCTCAGGCAGCAGATCTAAAGCTAATAAAAACAAATCCGCAAAACCTGTTCCTTGCTCGCTATTGAGTGGCAGTCCTTGCCCTGAAATACCAAAACCACTGCCAGGTTAAGGAAAGGGAAGGTAAAATCAAGGCAAAAATAGCTCCAATACTGGCCATTAAACACGCCACTCCATGAACTGCCAGGTCAGGATGTGCTCTGGGAGCCAGGTGAGGAACACCAGGAGCAGCATCCTCTGCACTGTTTCTCTTTGCTTTTCTCTAAGTAACTGCAGGTGAGGATATTGGGATGAACTTTCCATTTGACACTGTATGGCAGGTCATAAACTAATTGTCTTTTTAATTAAACTGGCAGTCTGTGTGCAAGCATTTATAGAAAATAATTGGCATTTCTTTGCAACTCTCTCCTTGGCAGCATGTCACTTTATTTTTAGAATTCACTCATGTTTTCTCCATCCATTATCCCCAGGTCACCACCCTGTCTTCAGCAGAAGCTATTTTTAAATGTTGGGTTGTTGGAAAGTAGAACTTTCAAGACATGACATATTTCAGAACTCTTTCATCCTCTGGATTTACAAGCCTTAGACTGAAGCAATTACTAATCAGTATTTAAGAGAATTGCCCTTCACTTGCCTGCTGAGGTTATTACTTGTTAGCCTTGTTGTTATTTGTCTGAGCAGGTACAAATAGAAGTATTGAGAGCAATCTATAAGGTAATTTTGTCAAGTTCAGAGAAAGTTTTGGTGGTTTATTTATGAAGTCAAGATATTTCTTTGCAAGGTACTTGATACAGGGCATTGCTGTCTTCCAACTTGCTTTCTGTTGATTCCAGGAAAAGTCACCTTTTTGAAAGGAATTACTTATTACTTGTCTGTTTTGTAACATCAAACCCCTCCCCTGTAACTGCATACAAGAGAAATACTGGCTAAATAAAAATAAGAGGACTTAAGAATAAATTTCTAACAGGCTCAAAATGATTCATCCTGCTGGTATTTAATCCATGTTGCAGTGAGTTGGCACTAGTCTTCTTCACCTCACTGCTTATCTTTAAATCAGGAGCAGCAGATTCCATCTTTCTCCTAGAATTTTGCATTAATCTGTTGATAATGGTGCTTTTCCAAAGAAGATGCACAGAACTAATATCCATCAGCAGAGATGATAAAGAGGGCACTATGGTACCACAGAAGAAGATGAGTACCTCTGAAAAACAGGAGAAAAGTGGCACTACCTACAGGGAGGTTCTTCTGTGGGCTAGTGGTAAGCAGCACAGAAGGAAGCTTTCTGTTGCTCTAAGGAATATTGCAGGAGGAAATTGTCATTCCATACTGCAAACTGGGGAAGACACAAGCAGGATTTTATTCTGGTTTTAATTCTTTTTCCTCACTAGTAAACTCTTTCGTTTAATTTAGTCAAGGGAGAAAATTATATGCAATACTGATAAAACACAAAGGATGGCAACATGTAAAGAAGTTGAATATTTTACCCTTACTGAAACATTTTACTGGTTCATAGAATCCTTTCAGAACTACTGAAATCTTTATGTTCTGTTTAAAGTTGGAGGATAGAATACTGAACAAGCACTAACTGCAGCTTAGGAGAAAGCAGAGCAAAGCAATGCATATCACTGGTTTTGTTTCACAGAAACATTGCTGGCACTGAACTTTGTGCCCAGCAGTGGCTCAAGTTTACAGTCCTTAAAGAGGAAGATCACTTGGACTGCTGGGCTGTGGCACTGAGACTTTTAGCTACGTGGTTTTAACCTCTGCTGAAGGAAAGCTGGGCATGCTGCCAAACATAAGAACTAGTTTTATTTATCTGTATAAATAAATTGGTCCAGGCCTGAGAAACAGCCAGAGTAAAGTGGCTAATTTACCCCAAAGGGTTCAAAAGTGAGCCCCGGAGTCTCTGCCAGCTAGGGGGACTTCTTGAAAAGTTGCTGTGCTCCCAGAGGGGCTGGATGCCTTAGGAGAAGAAGAATTTCATCCACAGCTGAGGAAGCCCTGCAAGCTGCCTGCAGTGCCCCCATGGTGGGTGTGCAGTGTGTCAGTCCCCAGCATTAGTGACCACACTGGACCATGGAAATCCAGGACAGTGTTTGCAGAGCCTGTGTCTGACTGTGTCTGGGGCACAGCTCACCCTCTGAGGCAGCAGGGGTAGGAACCAACCTACCAGTGCAGGTGTGAGAGGAAAGCATGAGATACTTGAGCTGACAAACCAAGGGTACAATGAGAAACACCAGCAACAAAGAGCAGAATGATCAGAATCAAATATAGATATATAAATGCAGCTATTAAAGATACATAAATAACTCTCTCACACTCTGCTTGGCACCTGTTACCTCTTCCACGTTAGTTTCCAGTGTCCTCCCTCTGTGCCCTGGGAGCTCCAGCTGTGTGACCCTCTCTGTGAGCTCCACAGGGGCTGGGTCAGAGCCAGCAGTGCTGCTGCTCTCCAGGTAGGACAGCAGCTTCCTCCATGGCTTCTCATCACATCTGCATGTGCAGGAAAAAGAAAAGGTTAGTGACTCCATCGAGGATGGGGAAGGGCCTGGAGGGGACACTGTGAGGACACTGAGGGCACTTGGGGTGTCCAGCTGGAGAAGAGGAGACTGAGGGGACACCTCATTGCAGGGACACCTTCCTGGGGAGGGGCAGAGGAGGGGCAGGCACTGATCTCTGCTCTGGGGGGACAGGGACAGCACCCAGGGAGTGGCTGGAGCTGTGTCAGGGCAGGGTCAGGTTGGATGTCAGGACAAGGTTGTTCCCCCAGAGGGTAGTGGGCACTGCCCAGGCTCCCCAGGGCAGTGGGCACAGCCCCAAGGCTGGCAGAGCTCAAGGATAGTTTGGATGATGCTCTGGGGCACAGGGGGTGACTCCTGGGGCTGGTTCTGTGCAGGGCTGGGGGTTGGACTGGATGGTCCTTGTGGGTCCCTTCCAGCTCAGCACAGTCTGTGGTTCTGTGATCCTGTGAAAAGCTGGGATGATCCCGTGTCTGTGGGTTTGGGGGGAGCTCACGGCCTTACCCGTCCTGGAGAAATAGGCGAGGTCTGGGGACTGCTCGAGGAGGGAGCCAGGGAAAGACTCTGCCATGGCTGCAGCTCCTCCTGCCCGACCTACTCTGCTCGTCCTCTCCATCTCACCATGGTCCCACCTGGAGCACCAGGTCCCGGGAGCAGCTCCCCAGCTCAGCCTGGATCGCAGAGGGTGTTGGGGAGTTGCCAGGTGGGGCAGAACGTCCCACTGTGACCTCAGTGCGTGTCACCGAGGGGCTGTGGGGACACACACACACAGACCCCGCTCTTCCCCCCTAGGAACCTGCCAGGCTTCACCCAGCAAGGGCAAGGAGGCTGCACTTGTCATTGTCATTGTCACTGTCATTGCGAGGGGCTGCGCCCACCCCTCAGTGTCCTCTCCAAAGGGTCACCCACAACCATGGCTGGCCGTCCCCTGAGGAGCCCCGGACACGGTGACACTCTGGCCACAGAAATGACTTTAGAAAACTTACAGGGTGGAAAAATATTGTTGTGGAAAACCCCTGTCCCCAACTATGGTAATGGAAGTGTCAGGAGTCCCCGACTCCGAGTGGCACCACCAGAGAATGTCAGGAATTGTGGAATCTTAAAATGTGCTGAGCTGGAAGGACCCCGAGGATCATCAGGCCCAGCTCCTGGCCCTGCACAGACACCCTGAGCATCCCACCATGGAGCTCCCAGCCCCGAAGGATGGACCTTGGACTCAGCATTTGTTTACAGGCAGTGCTGGGGGGTGCAGAAGGGACTCAAAGCCAAAAATACCCAAAGAGACTTCCCAAAACACCCTGAGTGGGGTGACCCCCCACTGGGGTTGGGTCCCCAAAACTGCAGCCCCCCAAAAGCCTTGGGGTGCTCCTCCATGATTTCTGGGGTGCAGGGATGTCCCCCCATCAAACCTCCCCTTACCAGGCACTGGAGGGCAGTGCAGGAATTTTCAGAGGTCCTGAGGGGTGTAGGAAACAACAGAACTTTTTAATAGTTTTAGTTAATGGTTTTAGTTAACTTTTAATTAATTGTTTCAACTAACCATAACCAATATACATATTAATTACAAATAGTGTGTTGTTCTTAAATTGCCCTTAGGCAACCTTTAGCAAAATTGTCATAACCTACTTTTGTGGGAACAGTTTGGGAAAATGACTGAAACCTCAAGTTTTGATTAAGCAGCTCTGTCGAGCTTCAATGACCAAAGCCTGGGAGGGAAAGATGGATTGTTGACATTGGACATCTGGAATGAAGAACTTATGGAGCACAAGGACACCTTGCAGAAAACAGAAGATAAAGACTCTGTATATGTGATGAAAAGGCCCAACCAGAGGAAAAAGATCCTAAAAAGACTAAAAAAACTTTGCACTAATGAACATAAACAGCGAGAAATCAATAACCAATAGAGGACAGAATAATAATTATGAGAATTATGTGATTTAAAACCAATGACCATTAATTTCTCTGTTTGCTAACAATGTGTAAACAAGTGAACAGGTTTTGTGTCAGTGCTTTTTGGGGACTGGGGTTTGGTCGGTCACACAGACACCTCCTGGCACCGAAATGCACCGTCAGAGGTTTCATTCACCCCGCGGATTTCACAGGATTTGGCAGCAGGGGGAGCATCTCCTCTGTGTCTTTGTGCTGTGCCCTTGCAAGGAAGTCTTACAGGAGAAAAAAGAATTATTGTTTTAAAACATTATTACGGAAATCACACAGACCCTAGGGTGGGGGGGAAGGCTCTGCAGGGATCGGGCCAGGCTGGAGTGATGGGCCAAGGCCAGTTCTGCACTCCCTCTGGATGCCACCCTGGATGGAGCAGGAATGTCTCATCTGGCAGCTGCTCTGTGGTTTATCAGCTCCGTGGTGTCACCACAATTCCCAAACCACAGTGCCTCCAGCACACCTGTGGGGTCTCCACACCATTCCATCCTGCTCTGCTTCCCTTGGAACCAGAATACCTGTGGGGTCTCCACACCATTCCATCCCATTCTGCTTCCCTTGGAACCAGAATACCTGTGGGGTCTCCACACCATTCCATCCTGCTCTGCTTCCCTTGGAACCAGCACACCTGGGCTGCCACATCCAAGGTTGCAGGCTGTGTTGTTTGGGGAGATTGTGGGGAAGAGATTCCTTACATGCCAACAGCATTCCATCCTGAGAGCTTAACATAACAACTCCTCTTAGGATGCAAATGGAACTTCAGTCTCAGTAATTCTCCCACAGAAATTCTTCCACACCAGTGGGAAAGGGCCTGGGGGTGCTGGTTGGCAGCAGCTGAACAGAGAACCGTGGACTGGTTTGGGTTGGAAGGGACATGAAAGCTCAGCTTGTTCCATCCCTGGCAGGGACACCTCCCACCAGCCCAGTTTGCTCCAAGCCCTGTCCAACCTGGCCTTGGACACTTCCAGGGATGGGGCAGCCACAGCTTCTCTGCCCAGTCTGTGCCAGAGCCTGCCCACCCTCCCAAAGAAGAATTCCTTCCCAATATCCCACCTATCCCTGCCCTCTGACAGTGGGAACCACTCCCAGGAGCCCAGCTCAGGCACAGACTGTCCCAGGGCTGTCAGGGGGTGACAGATTGTCCCTTGTTCCCCACCTTGGTCGGGCAGCTGCTGTTCCTGTTACGCTCAGGAGCTCCTGGCACAGTCAGGGAACACTTCACCTGCTCAGGTAGAGCAGGACCAGGGGGAGGGGGAGGAGGATGCAGCAGGCTTGGTGCCAGGTGCTCAGACAGCTCTGGTGGGGCTCAGGAACAGCAGGCTCTGTGGGATGTGACACACGGGCCGATTTGTGGCACTGGGGATAAGAAGTAAAATAAAGCTGTGGAACAGCTCCAGAGCTCTGCTGGTACCACTGCAATGAGGAGCTTCACTGCCTGGGTCAGAACCCTCAGAGAAGCCGTGCCAAAGGTGTCCCTGCTGGGCAGTGAGAAGGACAACCCTGTCCATCTGTCCCTTCGAACTCCATATCAAATTCTCATCCCCCACTTAGGTACGAAATCAGGGTAATGTTTCGTGCCTTATTAACCCCCACTGTGCAAAGGACTGTGGTGGGATCATGGTCAGACCTCCAATTCTTTGTGGTCACATTGCATGGAGCATTTCTTGGTGCCTTTGGGTTGTACCAAACGTTTCTGGGTGTCCAGAAGACCATTCAGCTCCACGTCCCCATCCAGCACAACCCACGGGGCCTCCACCCCGTTCTGTGTCTGCACAACGAGCCCATCACACTGAGCTTTACACTGGTTCTGCTTCCAGCACTGCTGAGGCCACACCTCAGTGCTCAGTGCTCAATTTTGGGCCCCTCACTCAAAACAGATGTCGAGGCACTGGGAAATTGTGGAAAAATGCCTGTTTTGCTGGTAGAAAATTGATGGAGCTGTTACCCTGCAGGCAGGTAACTGAGGCTCTTGTTAACAGAACCCTTGGGGCAGATTAGAGTGAAATGACACTGAATGACTGGTGTTTATAAATATATATAATTTATGGCAGGTTTATTTTAGAACAATTTGGCTGCAATGGAAAGGAGGAATGTGGCCATTTTTGGTTGTTATCTATAGAAATGTAATAATATACAAGTATAAAGATACCACTTAAGAAAATGCATAAGGAAAAGAAAAAGAAGAAAGAGTAGATAGTGGAAAGACCTCACCACCCATGGGTCCTGCAACAAGACTTGACTGGCAGGCCTAGGATGTCCCTTGGTCGAGGTGATGGTCAGTCTGGACCCACCAGGGGTGGGGAAGTCCAAACACAACGCCTGGTGGGCTGATGAATGCCCAGGTTCAGGTGGGACAGGCAGGGGCCTCCTGATGCAACACTGTGGGCTTTGAGCAGCCCCAGAAACGAGTCTGGGGGCACTTTGGGGGTCTTTGATGGTTTCCAGCCCCTTCTCAGACCTGATGCTGCCCCTCCCATGGGTGACTGAGCTGGCTCTGCCCCATCAGAAGGTCTGGAAAGCTCCAGCCCCACACGTGAGTGTCCCAATACCTTCCGGGAGGGGGGGAGAGTTTCCCACCTGAGCCAGATGTGTGAGGAAGGGCATTGGCAGGATGAAACCCACTGTCCCACCCCAGGATCTGCTCCTCACCAGCCTTTCCCCAGCTGGCTCAGCCCAGGCTGGTCTGTCGTGGTGGTGCTGGGGGACAGTGGGGGCCTCACAGCCCAGGGAGGCCTCAGCAAAACTGTTGGGATGATAAAACTCCTCTAATTATTTTAATAATCCAAATTAACCCCTTGGTGAGTTCTATTTAATCATAGGTCGTGTGTTAGGCATTAAATCACTTTTAGCCAGCACAGAGAAAAAGTTTGTCATGAAATACTTCAGTGAGAACAAGGCTCGGGGAAATGCACCAAAACTGGAGGTTTTGTTAAAGAGAACCTTGATGGGCTCCAGTGAACAAAGCCTGGGAGAGGAAGATGTGCTGTTGAAGTGGGACACTTGGTACAGGGATTTATGGACTTACAACGACCTTTGGAGAAACCAGAAGATGAAAAAAAGAATTAACAAAGAATTCAGCATATGTGCTGGAAAGTCCCTACTGGTGAAAAATATACTAAAAAGACTAAAAATGTGGAGTTAATTAGCATAGAGAGTGAGAAATTAGTAACCAATAGAAGTAGAATACTGATTAATGATAGAGAACAATGTAATTAAGAACCAATGAACATTAATTTCTTTTATTTACAAAATGTATAGATTTGGCCTTGACAAGGAATTAGGGTTAAAGAAAGACACCCTTCACCCCACCGCTCTTCCATTTTTGAGTTTATCTACAAATCCCAACCTCCAGTGGCTCTGGGATCCCACATACATTTACAGAGGGTAAATTGGAAAAAAAAAAAAAAAGCTGTGGATTTAGTCAGAAAATATCCCAGAAATCACCGGGTTGGTCCATTTGGCAATTCACTCCCTGCAGTCTCTGGCACCCCATGGCACCAGGAGCCCCAGTCCTGCATTCCAGGGGACGCTGCATTGGCATTCCCTTCTCAGGAGCCCCAGTCCTGCATTCCAGGGGACCCTGCATTGGCATTCCCTGCTCAGGAGCCCCAGTCCTGCACTCCAGGGGACCCTGCATTGGCATTCCCTGCTCAGGAGCCCCAATCCCACAATCCAGGGGATCCTGCACTGGCATTCCCTTCTCAGGAGCCCCAGTCCTGCATTCCAGGGGACCCTGCACTGACATTCCCAGCTCAGGAGCCCCAGTCCCCTGTTCCAGAAGCCCCTGCACTGACATTCCCAGCTCAGAAGGTCTCAGAGCCAGCACTCCTGCTCTCCTCCTGCAGTGGGGATGCCGTGGTGTCCCCTGGGGAGGCCACGTTCAGGTAGCCCAGCTCGGAGGGCTGGCAGGGGGACAGGCCCAGGGAGGAGTCCTGGCTCTCGGCCTCTCCCTCAGCCTTCGTGTCCTGGGGGGTCTTCAGAGTGCCAAGGGGCTCAGGGAGGTCCCGGGCGGGGAAGCTGGAAGTGAATTTCCTCTGTTAAATCATTCTGCAAATCTCTGACCCTCTGGCACCTGCAGAGCCCCAACAGCCCCCAACCCCCTGGGGCAGGGCAAGGCTACAGTCAGTGCCTCTCTCTTGGACTGAGGTTCCCACACTGCTCCTCCAGCCAAGGACTTCACACCCCTCACCCAGCCCTGAACCTTCTCCAAGGATCTGACACCCCTCACCTCCTCAGACCATCCTTCACCCCCAACAGCACCTGGAGAGACCAGAGCTGGAGGGTCCCTCTGCCCTCCCCTTGTCATTTGGTGTGGATGAGGATGGAGGAATAGCCCACCCTCCCTTCTGCCCCAGCCTGGGCTGTGGGACACAGCTCAGGACACCAGTGCTCCTCTAAACCTCATAACCTCTTGTGCAAAGACCCCTCCAAAGCCACTGGGGCCCAAGAGGCCCAAATCCCACAGTGTTCCACAAAATATTTTACTTCTCCATCCCATTAGCTGAGTGGTTTTAATACCATTTCGCTATAATTTGACTAAAACCAAACAACAAAGACCCCTCAGAGGTGACAGCACAGGGAGGAGCAGCCAAAACACTCAACTTGCCCCTCGCCACCCCCCTCTGGTACCTGGCACGGGGAGGTGGCAACACCTTACTCTGGAGGTGGCGCTCGGAGACAGGAAGGGCCTTCGGGTCCTGGAAGGAGGAACAGAGACTTTGAAAGGAGGAGGTGCAGGTCAGACCCTGAATTGCAACATTTCCTGGTCTCCCAAGCCCCACAGCTCCACTGAGAGTTCACCCCATCAGCTGTAGCCCCACAGAGGTGCCAATCAGGGATCTGGCCTTTGTGTCTGAATGTAAACTAAAACACCCCAAACCAAACCCCATCCAGGCCAGGGGACCCCCAAACTGCCCTTTCCCCCTCAGCAGCTCATTTCCACCCAAACTGAGTTCCCTCCAAATTCAAATGTCCCAGCTTCCAAATCCACCTGGCTGATTTGAAAAGCCTTTGATTTCCTGGTTTTCCCTCATTTTCCCCTCAGAGCTCTTCATATCAAGGTCAGGATCTTCACTCAGCTCAGGGAGTTGAGATCATGGCTCAGCTTGGCCTGAGGCTTTTGGGTGACAGGAGGAACATTCCCAATCCACTGCTCGGGGCTGATTCTCCTAATTCTGGAGCCAACTTTACAACCAAGGTCTTTGAGCAGCCCTAAAGGAGCTATGTGAGATTCCCTGTGGGAAGGGATCCCAGGGCACAGCAGCTCAGGGATGAGTGAAGAGTGTACGGAGCCTTCAGCTCCCCACAAAGCCCCTCCTCGCCAAAGCCCTTCCAAATTCCTCCATGTCTGGGGCCCTTCCTATCCCAACTGGTGGACCCAGCTCTTCTCCAGCCCCTCAGGTATGAGCTGACCCCAGCCCTGCCAGGTCTCACCTCGGTGCTGGGAGAGGGGCTGCTCCTGGGAACACGCTGTGTGAGGCCCACGTGGCCCTGGAGCTGGAGCTTGTTCTCCTCCTCCAGGATCTTCCCTCTGAGTGTGGAACAAGGCACGGGTTATTTTCCTTCTGGCCACAGTTTCCAAAGGGGAATTTTCTTTTCCAGTCTCAGAGCCACTGCCTTCCACAGCCTCCAGCTCTGTTCCCAGGACTTTGATGGGAAAATGGGCTAATTACACCCCTAATTACAGCCATGAAAGGCACCAATGGCTGGGGTGAAATCCAGGCTTTCCCCTGGAATTCTTAACAGGCACAAAAGCAGGGAAGAGGGAGGCTCCCAGAGGGGTGGACATCAGGAGGGTCCTACCTGCTCTGCAGGGGGGCAATCACAGACCGGAGGCTCCAAAGGGGCTCCTCCTGCTCCGAAATCTTCTGGAGGAGCCGCCGCCTCTCCTGGAGCAGCTTCTCGTTCTCAGCAGTGATCTGGGCAATGAGCACCTTCCCCTGAGGACGGTGGAGAAGGGAAGAACAACCAGCAGTTACATCTGGGCCTTCTCTGTCCTCTGCAAACCTCAGAGCCTTCCCAAAGGGATCACCAGCAAGGATGTCAACTCCCAGAAGCTTGGAGTCACCATCCTGGAAGAGTTCAAGAACCGAGTGGATGTGGCCCTTGGGGACATGGGTTGGTGGTGAACACGATGGGGGTGGGTTGATGGTTGGACTCGATGAAGACCATCACCTTAAAGGTCTTTTCCAGCCATAACAACTCTATGATTCCATTCTCTATTTGATGTAAAATACCACAAAAAGAGGCTTTGGGGTCACTTCCAAGCAGTAGCTGCTGAGGCAAAGGAAGATGGAGCTCAGGAAGTGTCTGGATTGGAGGATTTGGCTTCACCTGAGGGCAAACCTGAGCCAGGAATTTCCTTTTGGCTTTTTGTTCCTACAGGTTGGGGTCAGTGCCCCTGGTCCCCTCCAGGAGGGGCTGGTCTCTTCGTGCAAGAAAGGACTTGGGACAAGAGCCTGGACTGACAGGACAGGAGGAGTGGCTTCCTACTGCCAGAGGGCAGGGATGGGTGGGCTATTGGGAAGGAATTCCTCCCTGGGAGGGTGGGCAGGCCCTGGCACAGGGTGCCCAGAGAAGCTGTGGCTGCCCCATCCCTGGAAGTG
>JAWWEE010000021.1:19044712-19066340 GCA_035221455.1 Xenops minutus
CCTCCTCTGCCCCTCCCCAGGAAGGTGTCCCTGCAATGAGGTGTCCCCTCAGTCTCCTCTTCTCCAGCTGGACACCCAAGTGCCCTCAGTGTCCTCACAGTGTCCCCTCCAGGCCCTTCCCCATTACTCTTGCCCTCCTTTGGACACTCTGCAATGGCTTCACCTCTTTCCTACCCTCTTTAAGGATATGTAGAAGCTGTATGTGGAACAGTCTAGTCTGGCCATCACCCCCTGCTCCCCTGGCAGTGACGTGGCAGGGGGTGCTCCGTGTTTACCACGGGCACTGCAGCACCCACGAGGGCTGGGGGAGAAAGCCCTGCAACCGGTCCCTTGGGTCAGGAGGGTCAGGCAGTTTTGATCTGAGCCATCCGAGCACTGGAGGTGAATGAGTGTCAGACTGAAAGGTCAAAAAGAATGATCCAGAAACAGAGACACATCGGGAAACCAGGGAGTTCCCGGGAAGAAGTATCTGGACATTGCTGATGCTCTCATTGGAAATTGAGTCTTTCTGAGGGGAGTGAGAGGATGTTACATCAATGTGGTCTGAAGGAAAAGGCTTTCAAAAGATGGTAGATCAAATAATGTCACTGATGGATATGAGTCCTTAAATGTGCCAACAAAATATATTTGAAAATAGTGATTTAATTGAATGAAGGACAATGATTGATGTCACTGAGGAATGTAGTTACCCAAATAGCCCTGGGGAGTGTCCTCAAGGAAATTCAGAGTAGTATGTGTGAAAGAAAAAATTCATTTAAAATTAATTAAAAAAATAAATTTATGTGCAGTTGAGTTGAAAATGTTCTAAGACCTAAGCATGCAGAGAGTACAAATCACTGAGTGTAGTACAATGGAGGCTCTTACTGTACATGAACCAAAATCCAACTAATCTAATAACAGAAATTTTCCAAGAATTTAATAAAATACTCATTTTGGTGTGAAATGACAGTCATGGTGAGTCCATTGGAGCTACTACTCTTTTTATCAGAATACACTGGGTTGGCTCAGTCTGGCTCCCCTACCTAAGGATGTACTGAAGGGTAGTATTGATATTTTAGAGGGAATGCAATGGAAGGACACAATATAGCTGACAAAAAAAAATAATTCTATGACTCCTATTTACATGCAAAAGAATAAATAAAGTTTATGAAATTGAAAGGCTCACATAACACTGAATTTATTTGAAGAGTCTTGGCTTTTTTCACACAATATACATAATATGCTACTTATTTCCATGAAAGGTCACTGAACTAAGAGCTATGGAGAATTTAATAAATTCGATTTTTATAATGTAGAAAGACACTCACATTGCCAGCAGGGGCTGTTGTGTAGTTCAGAAAGAATCTGCTAGCAGAAGAAGACAAACAAAATTCAGGAGTTCTATAGTGAATGAAGTTCCTCCAAATTCTTCCTAAGATTACATTTGGTCTGACAAATATTGAGTATTCCTTTTGCTTAACACATGAAATAGTCAGCAAAAGGGAGGGTTCAACACTCAGCAACTGAGCACTGCTGACCAAGTTGTATAACATGACCTTTGTGTCCAAATCTCCTAAATGCTTCCTTTAAGGGTTGTAACTCGTGAATTCAGCTGCAGCCACAGAGCAGCTGGTGCTGACTTAGAGATCAGCATTGCAGAGCTTTTGTTTAATGCAGCACAGCTGCTCCCAGCTCCTGAGAGCCACACCAGTGCTGCTCCCCTTGCTGTTTCTGAATGGATATGAAGTAAATAAGACCAGGAATTTAACAGCATAACTCAGTGTTTGAAAACATCTGTAGGGACAGAAGCTGAGCTAAGCCAGGCTTAGAAATCAGCACTCCCTTTACCTCCCTGAGCAGAGCTGACTTCATTAATAACAAATGACTTATTTCATTGGCAATTTATGGCATTTAGCTTAGCAACAACTGGATTTCCTGTAAAGTCAAGGGAAATAGCAATCCCCAGAATGAAGCCTGGACAGTCATTGCAGCTCCATTAGTTCTGGGAAAAGTAATTATGGAGTAGTGCACAAATGAAATGCACTGTTAAGCTTGGACATTCACAATGGGGGCTCTGGGAAGCATCAGAGCTCTGGACAGCTACTGGGGGACATTCCTTTCTCAAGAATATTGCATTTTATTGTTCTGAAATGTGCTGATGTCCCTCATTGTGGAGACAAAAATATTTTTGAGTCTGGTACTCAGTAAGAACCCTTTATAATTTCTTGAGCACTGGAGCTGCTACTTGAGCAGATTGTTCTCTTAGTTTTGAGCTGCAGCATAATTTAGATCTGTTTGGCTTTCAGAGATTCCTAGAGTTCATTCACATCATAGAGAGATGACATTACAGTGAATAATCATTGGAGTTGTGCAGTTGGTGAAGATTTTAACCTATAAAGTACTGAGAATATTCAAGTATCATGAAAATATTTTCTAGCAAGTGTGGGAAAGGCTGAGATGTTTAACAGGAGATGTGCTGGTGTATCAGCTTGTGACATCTGGCAGCCTGGTGTGCAGTCTGAGGAACATGAGGAAGTTTGGTGGGACAAAAAACCCCTTCCCATATAATTCAGGACTTAAAATAGCAAACTCCCTCTATTTAGATGAGATTCAAGGCAGACCTAAATATTAACTTTGATTTCTCTGTAGTTCTTGTACAGGAAGCTATAATTGATGAAATACAAAATACAAACTCTTACTATTCTAATTATCTTGAGAGGACTCATCAGCTGTCCCTTAATGTGGAGAAACCAAGGCAGCCACACAGATGGTGTGTTCTGTTGGGTTAAAGACAGCCCTGCCCGTCATTCTGGAGATGCTCATCTGGGAAACTAGAAAGAAATGGAAGTTTTCAGCCAGGGTTTTCAGCCCCAGGTGCTCCAGAATTTAAATCCTGGTTCTGGCACAGGCTTTGACACATTTGCATTGAATCCTGTTGTGCTTTAGTTTCCCCAGCAGAAGAAATACAACAGAGTTAGTGCCCCTTAGCCCTGATTAAAAAGGAAGATGAAGATCCACCTCTCTTTCCTTGACCCAAGCTTGGAAATTACATCAAGGTGTTCAGGAAAGGGGCACATTTTAAACGTGTGTGAAGGAACATGTGGCCAGGCAAGCTGGAATTTCAGAGCCAGACAAAAATGAAGGATAAAGCAGCAGCAGCATGAGTGGATATGGACTTATAAAACCCAAGGGGTTTTATATTTGGTCAGCTAATATATCAGGTCAAGGATCCATTGGAAACAATAAAACTGGAAATCTGTTGGTTTGGTATGTCTTGCCAGGAGCCCAGTACAATGTGATGCTGGTTTATCAAGCAGTGCCCAGGGAAGGTGGCAGGAAGGGACAGCACCAACAGCCTGGTGACAGAGGTCATGGGAGGGGGACTTCCAAAAGAGGGACCTATAAACACAGTTGGTTTGCATTTGCATCATCCAAACCCAATTTAAAGCATTAATTGCCAAGTTTGGTGCCAAAGATCGGGAGGCAGAGCTGGAGATGGTTTGGGCTGTCCAGAAACTGAGAGGGGCAAAGGGGCTGCTAATGCTGCTCACGTAGCTGCAAGGGCAAAACTTGGCATTCCTTTAAACTGTAGCTAGAAACTAAAAATTAGGTGGATTGAAGAAGATTCTAAACAGGAATATCACACAGAACAAGAATAGCATTAAGGATATTAATGGATCTTTGCTGTCTATGGGAAGAAAGGGGCTGTGTCCTTCTTTTAGTTTTGCCATGACATAGGATCCTACATCCACTTTGGAGGATATTTCAAATTTCTGCCTGGATTTCCTCTGGGTTTTGGTCTTTAAAGCAGACACAGCCACCCAGTACAGGAGGCTGAATGTCCTTAGTCCCCATTGTTGGAGCACAGAGGATTTCATCCTCCTTCTCAGGGGTGGTGATGGAGGCACGGAGGGAGTCGTGGTGGTGCTCTTTGGTAGCAGGACAGTGAAACACCGTGATTTCCTGATTTCTCATCATGTGATTTAACCACTGGGTCATTTTTTTTTCTATCTGGGAGCTCTTTATTTTCTTCAGTTCCAAATCTGCACTCTTAATTTTCAAGTGACAGAGGTTTTAGGGTTCAAAGAAGAGCACAACAAGAGAGGCCAAGGCTTTGGCTGTCATGGTAAATGCTAATGGGAGGAATCTTCCCTCACTCTCAAACACAGGTTGAATTCTTTTCTCATTAGTATTCCTACAGCATCCAACGGGTCTTCATAAATGAGGAGAAGAGTGAATAAACAGCACATTTGTTTAGGGCAAAGATCAGAGGGGGGAGCAGGGTTGGAGGTGCCTGGGAGGATTTGTGTATGGCCAGCGTGGTGAGGCTTCCATGGAGACAGGGAGGCAGCCCCATTCAGCCCCAGCCTTTGTGCCAGCACAATGGGCAGCCCAAGGGAAGGCACACTGAGAGGGGAGAGTCTGCACAGTGCTGCACCTCAAAGTAATGCCCATGACTAATTGGCTTTTAATTGGCTCTCCTATATTGTTATGGAAACTTCCAACTGCAGCAAAACCCACCTGCTTCTGGTGCCAAGCGAATCTTGAACTTAAATAATTCCTGACTAATCAAAATAACTCTGAGGAATTATTAGCTTTGCATTCAGAGACCTTTAACTTGTCCCTTTTACAGACTTATTTGCAGCAGATCAAACAGCTGTGTATTGACATTGCCCTGACTATAGTCATGCAAACTAAGCTTTATTTGTGTTCTAAGTGTATGACTTGTGCTTTCTAACCAAAATGAGGTGTGATTTTTATTTTTATGCTTTTCTACACAAACTGTCAGAGTTCAGGGAACTCAGAATGGTTTCATTCTGGCTTATCCCCTCCAGGGAATTGCAGAGTTGAGGAGGTGTGTATATTTTTGATTTCTTTATGACTTTTCATTTACTGTTCAGATCAAATATGTTTTCACTCTGGAGCTAAGTGTGTGTGGGTTTCCTGACCACGTCTGGCTTTGGTTGATGCTGTGGGCTGTGAACTCCTCTCCAACAGAAATCGTATGAATGAACTTTCTGGGATCAATTCAGATGCTTAATCTCAGGTTTTAAATAGCTTTTTTAAAAGTATGAAGTTTTAGTGGCAACAGTAAAGATAAATACCCTGGGTTTATATGGTAGTTCTAAAGTATAGTTATGACTACAGCTATGGTTGTGTAATGGTTACAGTTCTAGGAGGTTTCCTGTTGTTGGCTGATAATTTTCATTTTCTTGCCAAAGTCACCATCCTCTCGAAAAAACTCAGTTCACTGAGGGCCACATGTTTTCTGCAGAATCTTCCCATCTGCTGCACCCTGGATACAGGCAGGCAAACCATGGAATGGTGCTGTCACAGAGTGATGCCTTGCTGTCCTTCCTAGGATGATTTCAGGCATTTTTGAGACGGCACAAACCTTTGTGCAGATATAATTAAATACCAGAATGGACATGTGCCTTTCATTGCCCACACTCTCCCACTCAAAGAGCAACTCCTGGAAGCTCAGACTTTGGAGGAAATTGTTTTTCAGCAATTAGCTGCTCCTAGCACAGGTCTTGTTTATTTGTCCACTGCTTTCTTGTTACTCTGCTTCTTAAAATCAGAGATCAGATTAGAAAGATGCATTTCCTGGGTGCTCCTCTGGTGTTTCTGAGGAGAATATTTGAGAATCTTTTGATTTTTAAAGATTTAGATGCAAGGATCTTTCACTGCATATTGCTTTTCCATGCCATTGGGGTTGAATGTCTCAAAACCCAAACGTTCCTTAGGATGACCTTTTAGTTTTCAGCTAAGCAAAAATAAGAAAAGCAAATGGATTTCTAAAGGTCCTTGTATTTCCTTAGCCTGTGTTTAAAATCTTAGCCCTCTCTTAATTCTGGAGAGAAGTTAAAAATGTGAATCAAAGCACAGTCCCAAGAGCTGCTTCGTTCAGGGATGACAGGAATGCAGGGCTGTGACAGGAGGGAGCAGGGGACAGTCTTTGAGCCAGTTTTCCTGCTGATGGAAGTGGGATTGAGTTACCCCCTAAATAAGTACAGTGCTTGGAGACTGGGAATTGCAGCAACAGCAGATTTCAACACAGGATTAAAAGGACAGAAGATGAAATATTCAGAAAGAAGTGCTTGAGGGCCAAACACACTCCCTGATAAAACCTGGGCTGCTATCCAAGCTCTGAAAGTCTTGCCATTATTCTCCTATCAGTAAACCTTTGGGAAAACCATGCAGGAATGAGTTCCTGCTCCCTCCAGATCCAGGGCAGGATGGTCATGTACTGGGCTGTCACCCCAGAGCAGGAATCTGTGTGCAGGGAATCTGAGCCCCTAACTGGAAAACCCAGATGTGATGATGCTACCTGATGCAAATTCTGGTGTTAAGTGCATTTGGGATTTTTTTTTAAAGTTCCCAACTCCCAAGATGTGTGGAGGTTGCCCTGACCCCTGGAGCACATGCACTACAATGCAGCTATTTGTAAATCCCAGCCTGGTTTGGAATGCACTCTTTCTACTCTGGTATTTTCTACTGGGATGAAGAGTACACTAAAAACCTAATTATTCCTTTTCATCATCTCAGTTAAGGTCACTCTCACAGTTAAGATAAGTATCAGTGCTTTAGGTAAGGCCCACCAAAGTGAAAAATAGGAGCTCTGATGCATGGACACACTCACATGCCAACATAAATTTCTTACAAATAAATGACTCAGGAAGCTGAATTAAAGCTGCAAGGGCAGGTTTCCTTCCGTGACTTGCAGAATATCTTCCTTTCACCTCTGAAAAGCAGCCGAGGATCTCAGAGAATCACTACTTCATGTTTGCCTTAACCTTTTTTAGCCTTGAAACTTCAGTTTACCATTCTTAATAAGCTATTAGTCATTTGGGCTGCTCCATGGAAGATACTATTTGATAATTAGGCTAAATGGATGAAGTAATTATAGTGCTTTTATGAATCCTGCACCTAGCAAGGGATTATATGGCATGGCAAGAGTGCTTGAGTGTAGCTGTGATGAACCAGGCTTTGGGGGGGTATTTGGAGATTAATAGTCACTGCCCTATCCAGGAGAAACATACATCACTCTGGAATTATATCATTCAGATATTCCTGCCCCTTAATGAATTCTTCTCTGACAAAATAAAGGAAATGTTTTCCAGCTGTTGTTCCACTGGAATAGACAACTCTTGCCACACCCTGCTAGCTGGAAATTCAGATATTTGCACTGGAAGTTTGGATGCACACAACACAGACCTAAAGAAAGCTAGAAAAATTCAAGTATCACCTGTTCTTCATTGAACTGTTAGCACAAAAGCCATTTGTTAAATAATGCACAAGATTGCTTTGAAGTCTGAATTAAAAACCTGGATTCAATTTTCCTCGTAGCCCTGGCATTGGAAGTCATAGATTCATTGCTCCTTCTAATCTGTTACATAGCTCTGCTCCTGAGACTCCCTTCCTTCCTCTTGGAACTGTTACTTTGATATTAATTTAATAAATGAAATCTGTGTTAAGCTGGCAGTGTCAGAGTTCTTCCAGAAGTCCACAGGACTCTGCATGTGGAGTTGGGACCCCCCAGTAACAGTGAGCAGCACAGTCTGTGTGTTCAGACAATGTTCAGGGATAGATGAGGGACCAGAAGGGCTCCATTCAATATTGTCCCACCCCCGACTCACTGTTAAATACCAGCATGTCCCTGTCACACCACTGTGGGTAAACCCTCTCTGCCCAGAGAGCCCTTTGGGGAAGCTGGCCCTCCCTAACAGAACATGTGTGTGTTTGGGGGGCCTGGCCATGTGCAGGGGGGTCCCAAAGGCTTGTCCTGGTGGTCTCCACACCGTGCCATGAAGGCCACTTCAGCTGTGGTCCCAAGGGAGGGCAGATCCAGCCTGCTGGCTGCCACCGCAGCACAGGGGCTGTGCCAGGCTGCTGCCCACAGCAGACCTTCCATCTCCTGGGAGCCCCTCCCCAGGTCAGCATCCTCCAGCCCCACCCTGGGGCAGGACATCGGTGCTTTTGCCTGGAGTTTGCTGAAGATTCTGTACAGGCAGTGCCTCCCAAGTCCACTCCAGACAGGCAGTGCAAGCCATCTGCTCTCCAGGCTCTCAGCAACCCTGGGGCTGAGTGAAGGTGAAGCTCACGTGGGAATAAATTGCTGCTTTTGCCAAGAAAGGTTGGACCAGCTGATCCTTGAGGTCCCTTCCAATCTGCTTTTCAGTGATTTCCAGCCCTCTTTGCTTCTAGTCAGGTGGACAGTCCAATTTGGGAAACCTCTCTCTGGACACTTTGGGATGTCCTTTTAGCCCAGCCCATAAGGAATAGCAACAGAGGCACCTGAAAACACAGACACAGCCACACACAAGAATTGTCTCTATACATTCTAAGTCTGTTCCTCCTGCTTCTCAAACTTATATTTTTAGACTTTTGTCTCTCCCGGTGTCCTGCCTTGTATTTTACAGAAAGATGCTCAAAAGCCTCTAACCAAAAATTAATGACCACAATCCTGTGGCATTCTAAATCACTGACAGCTCTGACCAGGACACCTGACATAAGGCACATGAGCCAGCAAAAGAAGAGCAGCAGAGCTGGTCCTGCAGAGCATCTCCTTCTGCCATTCCTTGGGTAACAACCAATACAAGTCATTTCCTTCTGCCAATCCTTGGGTAACAACTGACAGATAATCTCCTTCTGCCGTTCCTTGGGTAACACCCAACATAAATCATTTCCTTCTGCCATTCCTCGGGTAACAACCAACACCCCCATGTGTTCCTTCATGTAGATGTGTGCTGGTTAATCCCCAGGACTTTGCCCTTATCTCCTGCCTGCTGGAGCGTGTGTCAGTGAAGATCAAATGTCCAGGGAGCCTTTGCAAAGTCTCCCAGATAAAGAAAAGGGCTCTTCCTAACAGAGTCAGGGACTAGATCCTATGGAATTCAACTCTGGAAGCTTAAAGCACATGACAAAGCTGTTTCTCAGCTCTGTTTGATGTAAGCAAGACTGCAGAACCAGCGGTGCAAAGGACCTATTTACTGGCATGTAAATTCCTCGAGGATTTATTTCAGAGCTTCCTGGAGTTAGAGCCTCATGGATGTGCAGTGCCAGGAAAGGAAGGTGGCTCATTCACAGCACCAGCGTGCCTTAAACTGGCTGCAAGTTGGTTTTGACCGGGTCTTACTGAGCATTTGGGAAAATCTGACATGAACACGTGAGGGAAGGGGCTGCAACCATCAGTTTTGCACCTGAGTTGGGTGTTTGCGAGGCCCTTCCAGGCCAGCTGTGCCTCTCCTGGGGTTTGGTCCCTGCCAGGTCCCAGTTTGCTGGGCTGGGGCAGCCCAGGGCTCGGGGCCAGGCTGGGACCGTGGGGAAGGCACAGCCCCCCCAGCCCTGAGATCCTGTGTCAGGAAACAAGAGCAGCAATGAGCTCAGAGTGTTTGCTGCTTGGCAAAACATCCTTAGGGCTCCCGAGAGCAGCTGCTCTGGCAGCCCCTGGAGCGCTGCACGTCCCTTCCCATCTCAGCTCTGCCCTGCTGCTCTCACGGCCCTCTGAAATAGGTCTAAGTGTCCTGAATGCAGCCTGGCCTTTGCCTCCTTGGAGCTTAATTGTTCTGTTTGGGGAAAAATAACTCTGCCTTTAGGGTGCCCCCAAATTAATTATTGCCCTTTGCAAGTATTTAGAAATGATTCACTACTTCACAGAGACCAGAAATGCCCCCTAGTGATTCTGCGTGTATTAGGGTCTCAGGTATATTTTGACAGCAAATATAGGACCTCCTCTTTTGTCTTTTATTGGTGACATGGTTAAATAGGAAATGCTATTTGGGGGTCAAAGAGCCAGTGACTAAAGTGTAACCATCATAGCTACTCCCTGCATGCAAGAGCAGATTTCTAACACTGTGTTTATCTCATCTCCCTTCTCCATGGGTGACAAGACTGCTTGTCTTACTTATTTTTGTAATTCTATTTTTATTATTATTTTATTTATTTTCTTGTCCCATTTCTTTACCCAATAAACCTCACTCCAAGAAGATTTGCATCGTATTTTTTACCAGAGTCACTTAAACTCCATCTAAGTTTAAACTTCACAGAGTATCTTTCCTCCTATAGCAAAAGCTTGAGGAGGTGCATAATTTTAGCCAAATGTAATCTCATTGACACAAACTCAATTAAATTACACCTCAGTTTTTCACTGTATTGGTTGCAAAATAAAGTTACACCTCCTCAAACATTTTCCTAAGTAAGATTTCAGTATTATCATTTTCAAATAGTTGACTTGATCCAAGTTCAGGTTATAGAAGTTCATTTTACAGCTCTCCTCAAGCTTTTGCTTTATGGGCCATTTTTCAGTCCCTGTAATATGATTATACTGTGTTCCTTTCCATAAGGATTCAATAGCATAAAATCAGAATTCATAGGGGGCTTAGCCAATCTTTATACTCCCCTCTCTTCTATCTCCTAGAATCATCTAGAATCTGCAGGGTGGCCATATGCAACATCACTGAACATGTGCAGAAAGTCAAAACAAATTAATACAGATATTTAGTGGAGGAAAAAAATAAGATGTCAAAAATCCAGGTTAATGTAGGAATATATACAAAACTCCAAGTTTATGGATGACTTCCAATAAACCAAATATAGTATTTCAAGGTACTATGAGCTAAAATGCTTAAGCAACTAGACTATGGGAATAATCACATATTAAAATACATTTAAGAAGTGCAACTGGGGCACACAGCAGGCCAGCAAAGGCAGAGACTAAGAGTGCGATTATGGTCACACACATTAGCCTAGGCTGGACAGTATAGCCTGTATCAGTGGATTGCTGATGGTTTCTCATTCATTGAAATGTTGCTGCACTGTTAAGGCCAGTTTTGGTATCTCTTCTATGCATGTCATTATCAAATGTGGCTGTGTGCTCAGAGCACAGGACTGTCGGTGTGGGGCATCACTGATGTAACACCACAGATGCCTGTTGTGTCAGCACCAGGGACCTGGACAGGTTTGACAGCTGAAGTATTACTGGGGTGAAAACAAGACCAACAATGGTCTCTGTTGGAAGAGGAAAACCTGGGGATGTTGTAATTTATCCAGCACGGATGTGGTTCAGTTGGGGCAATGCTCTAAAAGGGCTTTACAGAGACCCTTCAGAGCCACCCACGGGTGAGTGTGCTCCCTGGGAATCAGCAGGAGGTACAATGAGGTCCTGACAGGAGCCCTTGGAAAGAACTGTGATATAAATGATAAGAGGGCTTCTTTTGGCAGGACAAAGGAGCAGGTAGACAGTGTTAATAACTTTAAATAACTCTCGTTCCTCCCTCTGCCCCACACTCACCCCTGCTTTTTCTTTTCAGCTACATTTTAACTGAACAAGCAAAAACCTTGATTGACCAAGGAGTTATTGCCCTGGAAATTGCATATAGATTATTTAACAAGGTATGAAAAATTGAAACCAAGCCACCTTCCATCCTTAAACACCCCCTGGGGCTGTTTCTCTTTGGAAGGCTCAGCCATGCAGCAGAACTGCAGCACTGGCAGGGAATATCCAGATTCCAGAGAGCCTGGCAGGCTGTCAGAAACCACAACTGGACACTTAGTTCTGCTGAAATGTGTTAAGTGAGATTTCTACCATTGTTTTGCATTTTCTACCTCCACAGTCTAGAAACCTCCATGTCTAAAGCAAATCAGAGTGACCTTAGAGGTAATTTAGTGATGCAACACCCAGATCTGAGCGTGATTCTGTTCCAGCTGCTGCATATTTAAGGTATTGCAGAAAGGACTAACATTAGGTTATTAAAAAGGAACACCATGTAGGTAAGATCTTTAATCCTACATGGCCAGTGCTCTGTTTCACTCCCTGGTGTCCTGTGGCCATCACAGGCTGCAGTGGTTCCTCTCAAGCAGGAGAGCTAATAAATGAGAAGGACAGAGATGGACATTGTTACCAGGAAAATTCCTCATAGGAACCTTGGGTAACCAGGATTCATGTTTTCCCAATCTACATTGCTCTAATTATTCTAACAAAAGGCTTTCACTCTTGGCTTCTGTATTTTTTTTCCCCTTCTGGTTTGGTGGGGGTTTTTTAGCCTATTATTAGCTGCAGTTTTTCCCAGTGTCTTGGGCTCCCTGCCCACCACAGCCTGGCTGTGGGAATGGGATGCAGCTGCTCTGGGGGCTCCTGGTCCCCCTGTGGGACACAGCCCAGCACAGGAGCCCCACGGTGGGCAAAGGGATTCCTTTAGACAGCCCCCAGGGGTTCAGAAACAGATACTTCCTCTTGTTTTCAGAGAGTTTCCTCAATAGATTTCCACAGGAAAAGAGGGAAATCAGTATGAAAAACAGGAAGCAGCTCTCAAAAGTTTTGTGTAATGCAGCACTAGGAGGAAGACTTAAAATAAAAGCGGGTGTTTGAAGCAGTAGGTGATACCAGTTGTATTATCTTAATGTAAAAACAATGATTAAATTTAACATCATAGGGCTTTAGTAGAGGTAAAAACCTCAGGCATTTATAAAATATATTTAGCTTTTCATTTCAGTTGACAGTAGGTGACTAATATTGAAACTTCTACAACAAGGTATTTTCTATTTATACTTTATTGCCCTGGGCAATTCTTTTGGAAAACTTTCCATCTGCCTCAAGTCTTGGATGAGATCCCAAACTTTCTAATGCTAATACATCTTCTTGCCCCAAATATAAGACTTCATATATTCCCTTGGCTTTTTGATGCTCTGCAATTCAGTTTCAAATCCTGAGATTTAGGCTTTAGAAGGAAGACAGGTCAGGATAAAATCTGACAAAATCTGACATTCAGAAATACTTGCTAATTAAAACCTTCTAGAAATTTTTGCACTGATCCTTTATGACCCATCTCCAAAGTTCCATGGGGTTCCAAATGTTATGGAGTTGTTCTAGCTTTTACTGCAGGCACTGAAATCAGAAGGGGAATTTGGAACTCTCCACCTTAAAAGCAAGTTCAATCACACCACGAAAACATTCCAGTTAATTTCTGGCTGCATTGGGAAACTCCTTAGCCCATGGAGTTGTAGGGAGGTGAAAATGGCCCATTAGAAAATGGGGACACAGCATGTGGGATGAGAATTTTTGAGGAAGAAACCCTCAAATTTGTAAATCCCTCAAAGGAAATTTGACCTTAATTTTACTGCCACCTTCTACATTTCATAAAGCCAAACATGAGGAAGCAGATGGATTTGGCCTTTGCAGTATGTTGTTTGTATTTGAGAACTTAGGGATAATATATTCTGGGCTTACTTCTAACACAGAAAATGGTAAAAAATTAAAGCAGAGTGTGTTCCTGTGTTTTACTGCCAGGCTTTAGTAATAAGGCACATTGTGTTTCAAGAGATATGTGAAATAAAAGTTCAAAATCCTCACAATCCAAAAGCATCAACACCAAAATCCCTTTTACCCATACTGGGCTGGAAATGCTGCTGTTTCGAGCTGTACTATCTACACACCAGCATTTCAGGGAAACCTTTCAGACATGGCACATTGCCCTTTTTGGAGTGTCCATCAGAGAAGGCTTTGGAGATGGGAAGGAGTCCCTCTGGGGCCAGAGCAGAGACAGGAGGGATGTCTGCACAGCCCCTGGGCCTCCTGCAGCTCAGGCCACCAAAGCTCCTGCTTTTGGTTTGCTGCTTGAGTTGAAACTATTGAACAGGCTGGTGTTTGTCAAGAGGCTGTTTCAGCTGAGAATAGACTGGGAAAAGCCAGCAGCAGGGCTTTGGAGTCAAGGTAGATATTTCTTGGCTTTGGGTCCTGTAGATACTTTAAACAACTAAATAGGGGAAAAAAATCAATGTAGACTGTGCAAAGTGCAACACTTGCAGTGTTAAGCCTGAGATTTATCAGCAGAGTGCCCTCCTCCCTCCAAATCATCATTTATGGTTCTTTAAAATGATCTTAATTGTTGTGAGTCCAGATAACCAGCACAACCTTTCCCTGCAGGGTTGTTTGCTGCTCTGTCTGTGCCGTGTTGTTCAGTGACTGAGAATCCCTGTGAGTGAATTTTCACCCCTGCAGGGATCAGGCTGGGAGTAACAGCTAAAGGTAGGATTTCACATACTCTGCCTACCTTTTGGATTGTAAATTCCTCAAAACAGGGCACAAGTGCACCAAACATCCTATAAAAAGGGCTGCTGGCAGTAAACTAAGGCAGCTGTAGGTTTATGTCCTTGAAGGACTAATGAGAGCATCCCACGAGCAGGCAGAAGGCTGGTTTGCATCACCACTGAATTGCACTGATCCTGCCCAGAACTGAGATATTTAGGAGAAATACTGGGAATGGAAAGGACCTTAGTCCCAGATGAGAGGGCCACTATTCCCTATTACTGCTGGTTTGAGAAGTGAAGGACTCCAGATTTGATGAAGGGGCTAGTCCAGTAAAAAAACCCAAACAACTGGAGCAGAAATTTGATTTTGTAACAGAAGCATTTGTTTAAAAAGCCAGATCATTCCCAGATCTCCAGTTAAAAGCCAAACACATCATTAGCAGCAGAAGGAAAGGATATACTATATGCAGATCTGTTTCAGGTGACTTTTAAACCACGTCATGCACCACTGCCTGGAGCAGCTCCGAGTGTCTGTACCAGGGATGACAGAGAGCATCTTGTGTGAGATGACAGCTGCTTTAAAAATTCTTATTTAAATACACTCCCCAGAACAATGGGAATTCAGGCTCTTGTAGGAGACACAATGCCATGCATACAAGTTCCCAGTGTCCCTTCAGATACTTTGCTCCAGTTCTTAGAGAGGCCATGCAGGACCAGAGGTTATTGCAGAGTGTATCACTGCTCTTTGGTGAAGGGCTTGGCAAGATCCTGGCCCACAGCACAGCTTCCAGGCCTGCCTTTATTCCAGGGGCAGCCTTTTAGTCAGGTCCAGGCAATGGGGTTCTGGGGAGATGTTTCAATTGCTGGATTTTCCTACCTACACTGAGCAAGGTTCTAGGAAGTAATTTCTTCTGGCCATGTGTGATTTGACATTGACTGCTGCTGTTCAGGGAATGTATATTCTGACCTTCCCTGTTCAATTGATGCCTAAATGTGGGACTGAGAGCTGGGCTCTTAAACAAGAGCAGCTTCTTCCTGTGCCTCTTTGTGCAGGTCGTGCTGCTGACTGGCACTAACCCCCATTTACAGATGGGGACAACTGCAGGACTGCTCTCTGGATCTGCCCTTCCCTGATAACCCAGCACAGCCATACCCATCACATTTGGAATTCTATTCCTTCTGCAATTTCCTGTATCTGTTTCAAACCCAGGGAGGAGAGTCCATGGTGACACTGCCGCTCGTGGAATAAGGTTGTGCTACTGGTGGGGACTGGGTTTATGGGACTCCCTTGGGAACCCAGAGGGAGCACTGACACCCCTGGGTTTGGGAAACTGCAATTGAATTGTCCTATTCTTTTGACTCAACACCTGGCAGATCAAGTAGGGGTTTATCTCCATTCTGCTCATGCTGCTACTTCAAAGAAATGGATCATTTTCCTGTCTTTCACACTGCCTATGTAAAAAGGCAAAAAATTCAGACCAAGTTGCAGAAAGAATGAGGATTCCTGGTACAGTTTCCAACCCAGAGACACAACTGCAATGTGAGGTAACCACTCCCTAAACATTTAGAGCATTTGTGAACACACTGATAGCAAATGTGTCCCTGTTTGCCCACTCTCCTGTTCTGTGACAGGTGAGTTGGGTGATGAAATGTTTACAGAGAACCCCAGAACAATGTGACATTCACCTTGGTCAGTTTTTATTGCATTTTAAAACAGCAGAGGCTGAAGGACTGGGTTGAATTTCAGAAGCGACCTGAAACAGGGGTTGCTTATAAAGCTGAATGAGGAGCCAATTATTATTGGGACTTTCAGTTGCTCCTGCAATAAAAGTGATAATCAAATTTCTGTACCCTCTTAAACAGAGATAGGCCCATAAGCTGGAGTTTTATTGTGTAGAACCCCAATTTGATATTATGAAAATGATGCTGCTCAGAGATCGATTTGAGTACAATTCATGATGTTACATCACTATTCCACATAATAACAAGCTACAGAAATCCAGACAAAATGTAAGGCATACAAAGAAATACTGATCTTTAGATGGGTATAAGAAGAAATCAGGAGCAATGTGTTTAGAGTTTCATCTTGCCCACTGCCCCCCTGTCTCTGACAGGGAGCTGGGTGGGTGCTTCAAAAAAAGAAAGGCGAGCACAGAGCACTTGAGCAACCTCTTGCCAGGTTCCAATAATCAGTATTCTGAAGTTTTCACACACAGATTTATGGATATGGACTCCTGTGTTTTTTAATTAATATATAAAAGCTTATTCTTATAGACACATAAAAGCTTATCTGAGTATTTAAACAGTTTCCCCATTCCACAGGGCTGTATTATCAATTTTGACAGCATTATTCTTCCCCATTGAGAATGACATTATCGTGGTTCAATCGTGTGGAGTGCCCATTTTCCCTCCCTGTTGGCTCTCTCTGCACACTGCAGTGCCAGTCGGGGACATTCTGGGAGTCCCCAGCTGGAATTCCTGCTGGGTTCCTGCTGGACAGGCCACCTCCCCTCCTGGCTCTGGAATAGAACCACACTAAACTGAAGTACAGTGAGGGAAAAGGTCCCAAGGGTCTCGTAGAGGATTAAAGAAATTGTCTTTACTATTTCCAAGCTCTCACAGTCTATTGCTACAGTCCCATTGAACTGGAAATACTGTATCTGGGCAGACAAGGTTTTGCTTCTGGAACAGCCTTTGTTCCAAGGGGTTTGTTGGTTTCTGTGAGGAAAACTGGATTTTGAACTGCAGTTGTGCTGGTGCTGCTCTCATTGACTTCTCATGTCACTACGTTATTACAGAAGAAAATTTAAGCTGAAAAATCTTAACACATTCATGAGATGCAAGCTTGAAAGATACTCATTTTCTAATCATTAAAACCCTTCCAGGATTCACTGCCTGCAACTCTTTACAATTATGTATTTATTCTTATTTGCCAGCATAGCATCTAAAACAACTAGCACAAAGTTAAAAGCACAAAACAGTCCTTAAAGGAAACATTCTCCTGTTCCCTGGTGGGGATTAGACCTGCAACTTTGAAATCTGATGAAACATGGTTTATTTTTAAAAATTGCATTTCCTGAAGGGGGAAACTACACTGCTGTGCTTAAAAAAACTGATGAATTCTCCTTGTAGAATAGAAGAGTTCAGCTGGAAGGAACCAACAGCCATCATGTAGTCCAAGTGTAACTCTTCTAAATCAGTTTGTTTTTTAAATTGTCTGTATTTGATATTCATGATGGAGTTCTGTAGAATTCAGAGCACACAGCCTTCTCCAAGGCACATACTGATGTGAAGAGATTTTAAATGAGATTTTTCTTAATAATCTAAACAGGTAATTTCATCATGCTCCTTTATCACATATACATTTATCTAGGAAAAAATATTCAGGATACAGCCTGTACTTTATATCTTTTGTTCTGGCAAGGACAGAGTAACCTCTATAATAACAGATTTCTGAAATAACAAACATGAATGTCAGAGTTCAAAATATACATAAGTCCTTGGCCATAGCTGCACAGAACAAAGCAATAAGATCTATTACACAAAGTTACTTTCTCATCTTACCATTTAAACCAGGATAGTTACTGTTTTGGGGCCATGAATTATTACAGTGGTTGAAATAAGTCTAATGGTACAGTTTGAGGGGGTTTAGGATATGTTTTAATAAAAGCCACTGCTGTGGGAGCAGCAGCACTTCTGAACACCCAGCTCTTTGTGTCCCTAAGCAATGCTGCTGGTGGAGGTTTGCTCATGTTCGAGGTGAATAATGCAAGTGCCATGCAGTTAATAACTTGTTCCATGTAATCTCCTTAAGCTTTGTGTTTCACAGCCCAGCTGCTCTGCCTGGTTCTCTTCCATCTGTGTAGTCAGGCTGTTCTGACATCCTTGAAGGGCTTTTAAAAGAAAAGAGGATTCCCCCTGAATGCTTCATTTCCTTTTTTCAAGGAGATATAATGTATTTCTATCTCAGGACTACCTGGACTAGAAATGAGAAAAATCCCTCTCCCCAGGGCTATGGAACATCATTTTCTCTCCTTAACAGCCCCACCAGAGTGTGAGAAACAAAATTTAACATGCCTTTATGGGCAGATCCATGTGGTGAATGGTATCACAGAGCTCTCCACATTATTGAACAGAATCTTTACTCTTCCATAGATATGCACATGCCAAGTCACTACAAGTGAGGAAATGTGAAGCAACTGCAACCAGCACGAAGGCCAAATGAATGTAAATATTAAAGTACATATTTTATTTGTGACAATCACACAGGACTTTGGAAATGCTCTGCTTGCCCCCAGATCTCAGCTGTGTTGGTAACCCACGGGACCAACCCTCTGACAAATGATCTTTTTCAATTATGTGGGGAAATATTTGCTGTGCCAGCATGTCAGAAACACTAAGCCAGGCTTTTCAATTTAAATTTTGCTGTGGGCATGAAGGGATAAAGAGGCTCCCTGCAATACTGGGCTGGCTGTCTCTTACACAAAACCTGACATCTCCATTGATGGGTTGTGCTGGTTTCCAGCCCAGCAGGGAACTGCTGGCTCTGAATGGGAATGAATGAAGTGTTGGAGTCTGGACAATTGGCATCCACCAGGCAGCGTCTGCAACGGGAAAGCCTGACCTAAAGGCAGGGTTTTGTCAGACTAGATTTTGGTTGGACTCTTCAGCTATGTATCCATTGTGTCCCATGAGCCTGGGCAGGTGTGCAAGGAATCCTCTGAGAGGATGTTGCTAATGGAGATGTTTTGTCCAAAGCTGAGCTCAGAGTTCGGCTCTCACACTGCTCTAGCGGGTCCAGAGAGTTTCCCAAATTCTACCTAACACTTATTGCTGGAGCTCAGAAGTTCTTCCCAGAGACATAGTTAATCCATTTTAAATCCTGCTAATCTCCAGGTGTCAGCGATATTTGTGCACCTAAATAAGAAGTGGTTGCTGCAAAAGCATTAAACAGATCTCTAAGATTGCAGGTTATCTTTTGCTGTCTGCAAGGGAATGGCAGAACCATAACTAATGGGGGTAAGAGCTGCCTAGTGCTGTGGTCATTGTAAGAGCTTTTTGGAAGGGGGAACTGCTGTGAAGGAAAGCCAGCAATGACACTCCCAAGGCTGTGGTCTGGAGTCTGGGTCAGGGCTGAGCTCCGAGCACAGATCCCTGAAAGGGAAGGTGTGACACGAGTCTGATTCTCAGACCTGTAACCCAGGACTCCTGCAGACTCCTGCACTTCTAAAAGCAAACTCCTATTTTGACATTTTATGTATATTAAAAGCTCAAAGACAGTACTTAGATATGCATTTCCCCTGCTATTCATGTACCCTGGTGCACCCTTAGTCCTTCCCTGCCCTTTGCTCTGCAGTAATTTCCATGGTGACTTAGGTGGAGATGTCACCATTCTATTTGACACCTGCTAAGAGGTTTTTTTAATTGGTATTTTGGCTGCTTTCATAGTGCATGTAACCTTTCCTCAAGCCAAGCACCTTGCAGGAAGGTGCTGCACAGCTTGTGGGCCCCCTGTGCAGGACTCACTTGGTTTTGGTCTGCTTTGAACCTGCCTCCTGCTTTCCTGTGCTGACTCAGAGCTCCTGCATGGAGACTGAGCAGTTCTTCCCTACCCATCTCCTTGAGGCAGATTTGACAGACACAGGTCACCCCTCTCCTCAGCTATTCCTCTCCCACCTCTTCACATGCCTTTTTTCACACTTGTTGCCTTTTCTATGCCTCTTCAAGTTTGTTTTAGGTGAAAGGATCATAATTTCCTTTTTCTGATACAGGCGTTTGTGAATGTGCATAATTATTTTCTTTGTATTTCTCTTTATTAATTTTGTAATAAGTTTTAATATTTCCTTTCCACCCTGCAGCTCAGTGACTGAACAGATGATACATTCCTAGAGTTATAAAGCTCAAAGATATAACTCTTCAGCACTTTAATAAGCTCAGAGTTCCTCACTGCCTCTCTTCCACTGGAGCTGGGAGTGTTGTTTGAGGTCGCTTTTGGTTGTTTCTCCCAGTCCCCCCAAAATGCATCAATTTTCCTTATGGTCACTCAGTGTCCTGTGATCATCCTTCACATCCTGGCTTTTCACATCTTGAGTAATTTTAAAATTTTTATTTTCAGTATTATTTTACCTATAAATCAAATTATAATCACATTATTGTACCTTTTCTTACTGTGTGATATAAAGCCCATTTCCCTGACTAAAATGCAGTCCAAACAAACCCTGTTTCTAGACTACCCATCACAGCTGGAGTTAGGACAAAACCAAAGTTACATATCCAGCTCCCCCTCAGTGGATATTCTGATCTGAATCCAAGCTATGTGATTCAAATACACTTTTAGTGGAGACATAAATCAAATTACTGAGCTGGAACTTTACTGCTTTTAATTCCAGAGACTAACTCAGACCCACCTCTGAATAATGGTCTCTTCTGCAGTGTGTTTAATGAGACAGAAACATCCTGATATGTCATGGATTTTAACAGTATTTTAAGCACAAATTAATCTTGTAAATATAAAATCTATAATGCATCTATGGTGCATATCATGCACTAAATTTTTTTCCATTTGTTGAATCAAGGAGGGAGGGGAAGCCCTTTAAATTTAAGGATACACCAATTAAGTCATATAAACTTTTTTTGCATCTGTTTTACAGCTCTGACCTGGCACTTCATATGTTATATTCTGAACCACATCATGGGTTTACAGTTTCACTTCTAAAGTAATGGAAAAAATAATGCATTTTTGTAAAGCATGGCAAAGCAGCACATGTTCCCAGGGTCCTGGGAGGGCTTTTGTCATTGAAAAGCTGCTTCATTTTAAAATTCAAAAGAATTGGTTTGCTTAACTTCACCTAACATAAATGCATCTGATCTTAAAGATTCACGTTCTGAGCTAATCCCGAACTGGAAATTCAAACACAGACTGAGATTCTGGGGTGAGAAGGAGAGCAGGAGGATCAGCTAGGAGTGAGCTGGGGCCTCTGCAGTCGAGCTGGTGGATAATGCCCAACCCTGCTGTTGAAGTGCCTGGTTTTCCCTCTGCATTTCAGCAGCTCCCCCAGGCACACCCCCGTGCCTGCTGGAGCTCCTTCCTCCCCCTGGCACCGAACTCAACCCAGCCATTCCCGTGCCAGCACTGAACCTTCCCTGGAACCAGTGCCCTGCCCCTGGCTGAGGACAGTCCCGACCCTTGGCCCCAGGACCCTCTTCCCCTGGGGCACAGGTGCCATCCAGGCTCTGCCATTCCTGTTGCCCACGCAGGACCCTCCCGGCGTGGTTTCCAGCTGCAGAGGAAGGGGGGCTGTGTGCCCTCCAGGGTTGTGTGTGCCCCATGGCTGTGTGTGCCCCATAGCTATGTGTGCCCCCCATGTCTGTGTGTGCCCCCCATGTCTGTGTGTGCCCCCCATGGCTGTGTGTGCCCCCCATAGCTGTGTGTGCCCCATAGCTGTGTGTGTGCCCAATGGCTATGTGTGCCCCCATGGCTGTGTGTGCCCCCATGGCTGTGTGTCTGCCCCCATGGCTGTGTGTGTGCCCCCCATGTCTGTGTGTGCCCCATGGCTGTGTGTGCCCCCATAGCTGTGTGTGCCCCCCATAGCTGTGTGTGCCCCATAGCTATGTGTGCCCC
>JAWWEE010000021.1:19066440-19081539 GCA_035221455.1 Xenops minutus
GCTGTGTGTGCCCCATGGCGGTGTGTGCCCCCATGGCTGTGTGTCTGCCCCCAGGGCTATGTGTGCCCCTATGGCTGTGTGTGTGCCCAATGGCTATGTGTGCCCCCATGGCTGTGTGTGCCCCATAGCTGTGTGTGCCCCATAGCTGTGTGTGCCCCCATGGCTGTGTGTGCGCCCCCCATAGCTGTGTGTGCCCCCATGGCTGTGTGTGCCCCCATGGCTGTGTGTGTGCCCAATGGCTATGTGTGCCCCCATGGCTGTGCAGCAGCCGCCCCTGCCCCAAGGACATGAACGAATCTCAGAGCTGCCTTGGCTGGACTCCCTTCCCTCTCCCCAGAGCCCTGGTTTGTTTGGCACAGCCTGGGCAGTTCCATCATTCCCTGACTTTGATTTAAGGCTCCATTCCCTGGGTCAGGAAGGGGCTGGGGAGAGAAGGAGGGAGGAAGGGAGGGAGGATGAAGGGAGGTGATGCTTTGACAGCTCCTTTTTCAGGGTAATGAGCAGAACCGCTCTTTCTTCCCCCTCCTGCTCCCCACATCCTTTTCTTTCTTCCCAGAGCCCTGGGAAGGGAAGGATGGAGCTTCAGCTCTGCCTTGCAGGCACTGACAGACAAACTGGAGGCCTTGGGGTGTCTTTGTGGGCTCTGCAATGCAGCCATTGCTCTGTTTAGGGGTTATTTGCTGTTTGTTTCCTGGATTTAATGACAGGTGAATGCGGATTAACAGAATTAAAGTTTTGACTTAAGTACGTGGGGCAGCAAAGCATCAATGACCTGCTGGTGACTTGTGCCCTCCTTCACAAAGCAGCTCCAGGAATTTATCTAGTCCATAGGAGCTGCCACAGGAAAGCTCACTCTGCTTGGAAGAGGAAGAAATAATTGCTGCCTTTCCAGCATTAATAATTTTTTATTCTAAAAAGAACATAATGAAGAGGTAATTTAGATTATAAGCAACCTATACCCTAACTAGAAGAAAAGAGTTGTTTGATGCAAGACATTGCTGTTTGCAGAAGCAGAGCCTTTACTGATAAGGCTGAAGAACTGGAATTTAAGCATAAATTACTTCTAATACTTCACAACAAGTGCCAAGCCTTAGGGATTGACAGTTCCTCAGATTTATATACAGTACAAGTCTAGACCCCTCAGAACTCTCAAGATCTTAGATCCTCAATGATGATTTTTGATGTGAATTCAGAGCTTAGATCATTCATATACTACACAGCATTTACCTTAAAACCTTTAAACTTATTTCCTTTTTAAAGTTTCTTATTTTTAAATGCATGTGAAGTACCATGTGGAACTGTAAATCCCGGTGAACAAAAATCCCCAAACCAGAGAGCAAAGCAGGCAGGGCACAACAGAAGAGGGGGACAAGTAGCACAAGAATAAACCTGGCTTGTAATCTGAGATTAACCATAACTTTTCTGAATGATACCAACCCCTGGTTACCCTGAAAGGTGTTTCGTTCAAAGTCAGTGTGTTTACACAGGAATATCCTGTCAGTGGTGGGAATATTTCACGGCTGGAAGACTTCTAAAAAACCCATCACATCTCAGCCAGGCTGCAGCAGCACAGGCACATTCCTGCTGACAATATAAGCTAAACCCATTCTTATTTTTAGTTTTCTTATTCCTTTTCCTCTGCTGAAGGAATTGTCCCTTGGGAATGTGGATAGCTTTGGAAATTAAGCAGAGCCTTGTACATTCATTAGTGGAAACACAGATCCTTTAGACTAATGACCAGCTTCTCACCTAACTTTTGCTTATAACAGTTCAAATTCTTTGTTTTGCTTTGTTTTTGGGTTTTTTTGTTTGGCTGACTTAGAAATCTGAGGAAAAATATTTTGCAACTAAGGAAACTGCCTCTTCGACATGAAACTGAAACAAAATATTTCATTTGATTGATTTTTTTGTGTCTTAAGGTGATATTTTGCAATTTGATTTAATAATGTCATTCACACAGGAAAAATCAAAACACTTCAGCATGAAAACATCCAAGTAAAATACCACCATTTTTCAGTTTTTCCTTTTATTTTTCTCTATGTCAAATCTTGCCTGATGTAACCTAACTATGCAACTAGTTTAAATGTTCCCAAACTGTACTTTAGGAGGATGAACTGAGTATTTTGCAGGGTCCAAGTGTGTTTCTGAGTGTGACAATACTGTACTCTGAGCCCAGCTTAAACCTGATGATGCTGAACTTTAAACTTGGCTGATCTCCCCATACACAGCTCGGGATGCTTTTATGTCATGTGAGTTAATGCCAAGGACGTGTGATGGGGTCAAGTGCAGAGAGCAAAAGCAGAGCAGATGTGCTGTGAATACCAGATTTGTCAGTGTTATGACTCATGGGACATCAGGAACCTTCCCTGAAACACTCTCCTGTGAACTCTTCACAAAACAAAGCACGGGGCCTGATTTTTAGTCTGGAGATTTGTTGAAGGGGTTGGGCTTTTTGCACTAAAATCTGATTCCTACAACACTGGGCACCTCTGCTCCTGGATGGGTGGTGTGTGCTGTGCTGGCAATCAGCACAAGAACCTCAGACACCCTTCAGAGGACACTTTTCTCCCCAAACAAGGAGGGACTGCAACACACAGTCAGTCACAGCCTCTACACCTCTTATTTTTCAAGCAGTTTTAAGAAGGATGCCGTGAAGGCTGAGGTTAGTTGTTACACAAAAGTACATTACTGAAGATGTGTCATGCTCAAAGCTGACATTTGGCATTTATTGGCCAACCATTTCTATTTTATAAAGTACATTTCTATGTGAAATGGTGAACAGAACACAGGCAGCACCCTGGGATACAGACACCTGAAATAGTTGTCAAGCTTCAGCCCAAGCTTTATGTTTTCAGTCTCTGAAGTTGAGCTGCACCTTTGTGATCCTTTAAGCACACAGTTTGCCTGATTTTCAGATGGGCATTATGAAAAGCTATAAAAATGTATAAAAATGCTTTTTTCAAAGATAAAGAATGATCTCTAAACTAAAGCCAGCCACTTGAAGTATTTTACAACCTTCACATTGCTTGACCAGAGCATACAGATAGTTCCACATCTGGAATTGTGAAAATATCGTAGAATTATAGAGCGGTTTGGGCTGAAAGGGACCTTAAAGATCATACAGTTCCAAACCCCTGCCAGCTGGATATCTCTTCTCTATAACGGACCTAAGCAAATAGTTTGACCAGCTCCTCCTCCTGCTCTCCTTCTTCCCCTCTTCCCACCAAAACCTCAGTCTGCGTTTCAATTTCCAGTTTGGGATTATCTCAGAATGTGAATCATTACCATCAGATGCATTTAATCCAAGTTTTACTTCAGTGCAGGGCATTATTTTCTAGCTGTTTCTCTGGTTTGGGGGCAGCGTTATCCTCAGGCTGTGACTGCAGTTTTCCTTGGGTTGTTTCAGTGGCTACAGCTCTGAATAGCTGAGATTCAGATTGCCAGGCAAATCCAGGGAAATGCCAAGTAGCACAAAGAGAATACCCTAAACCACTCATGAGAGAGGCAAATATCAGTCTGGAGTTTAATTATTCTGCTAAGCAGGCAGAGAAGATCCTGATAAAGCTGAAAAATACACTGCAGAATGAAGGGAAGAGAAAGTACAATAAACATGGGCAGGGATGCAGCAGGAATCCTGACTCTGGGGAGCAATAAAATGAACAAATATTTGCAGGACTGCTAAAAAACTGTGTCATTGAAAGTACAGACATTGCCTTGACTGTATGTCCTCACATCAGTGACATTCATTAGCTCACCCCCAACCTGTGCAGAGCCCAGGCAGTGTGAAATACTGACTGTCTCCCTCTGTTTCTGGCAATTCCCAAGGACCGTGGTGGTGTTTCAAGTCTTTTATTTTGGCTGTGGGTTTGCATTATGGCAAGTTCCCAGGGAAGTTATGGAGTCCATTAATTTACCTTCTAGCTATTCACCCAGGTCTCCAGATGATTTAGTGTTTATTTTACAGAGAGGAGCTTTCTGAGAACTGAAGTTATGATGAAGTAGGATGGTTCCCTGTGCATCTGTTACTTCTTTCTCTGGGTGGCCACCTCTGTCAGACACCTGTTTGCAGCAGCTGCTGAAGGACAACATGCAAACCAAAGGACAGGTTGGAATGGACAGGGCCACATTTCATGATTCCATACTTTTTTATTTTTTATGGTACGTAAACTTATAAGGCTTTTTGTTGAGTTTGTTTTGGTTTTTTGAGGATAATGTCCACAAATTAGGGTGACTTCACTCATCTTGTTATATCATCATCTGTTTTGGGATGTATTCCAGAGATAAAGCCTCCTCCCCTGCAGATCATTAATCCTTCCATATTCTGAGAGCAGACTATTTTAGCAAGACAAATTAATTTAATCTCTTTGAAAACTTGGGCTGCCAGCATCTATCTTACAAACTACCTTGTCTGGTTTGTATCCTGAAGGAAAGTGAGATGAGGAGCAAAGAGGAAATAATTGCTTCTTACTGCTCTAGTAGAACCTCTCATCTTCATCAACTGATTTTCAAGTTTTATAAAGAAAACAAAAAAATTAATTTCTTTTATCCCTTCAGCAGAATAAAAAGCTTAGAAGAATTCAGAATTCTCTGCTTGTGCCTGAATGATGATCAGCAGTGTTTGATTTGCAGAGTAACCTACAGGAACTAACACAAAAATGACACGTGCTGAACCCACCTGAGATACGGGTGGTTGAGCTGTTTAATTTCATGTCTGGAGAGGCTCAGTGAGTAGTTAAGTACTTTATACAAACTGTGTTTAAGTGCCTGACTGAAGCACTTGTCAATACTCTGGTCCTCTCAGGATCTTGCCATGGTGGTTTTACTTTGGATTTTTGTCAATACCTGTGACATCCAGGGAGATAAACATAAACATCCCACATTTAAAGCACAGGCTACACTTTGAGATTATATATTACTACTTTGTCTTACTAAACTGACCTGAAGAAAAAGTAAATTTTGAAAATGCAGCTGGCTCTTCAAAGCCTCTCTTAGGGCAGTCTGGCCAGCTCCCTTCCAGGAGCAGATTTATTGCCCAGTGTGTTCTCCTTACTCCTGTAAGCACAGGAATGCTGATGACTCCAGCAGGTCTGATGCCAGGGGTGCACGAGCAGAGCACAGCTCGGTGGGACCTGCTCATGGAATTGGGAAAACCAGAGTGCTCTGGGCAAGGTTCCTTCCTGCAGGTGCTCCTGGCCACTAAAGGGGCTACAAACTTGTCAGGTTTGCTTAAGGACCAAGGAGAGGACGAATGTGTGGCTGTGCAGCCAACAGGGAGCTGCTCCCCAGGGAGGTCCACCCTGAGCTGTGCCACTTTGTGTGACAGGAGGTTACACACTCTTGGCTCACAGGTGTGTTTTTTGGTGACAGAGAGCTGTTTCCATGCAGCTCTGCTAGGCTGATGTGAGCTGGCTTTTGGGTCAAGAGACATGCAGACCCCGTTTGCACCAAGCTGATGCCTTCATTCCCAGCCTGCTGTGCCTCTGTGCAGTGGGGTCTGGAGTGTCAGGGTCTGGCAGAGGGATGATATCAAGGTTCCTGCAATTCTAAGGTCTCTGAGCTGCTCCCAGTGGCAGCAGCACAGGGCAGTGATGTCCTCTCACCAGCCGGGCACAGGTGCCTGGGCAGCAAGTGCCACACTGCTGGTGCTGGAGGGGAAAGGTGCTGCACAGGAGCTCACCCAGCGAGCCAGAGGGCTGCAGCTGAGGGCTGGCTGATTCAGGGCCATGTCTGGGGATGGCTCTTGCACTGACCCCGAGTCAGTGGCTGTTATGGGGGATGTGCTTTCCAGGGGCCCAGCTGCTGATGGGGAGTCCAGTCTTTGGGTTTGAAAGGGGTGTGGAAGTAACGTTTTTCTTAAAATTATGTTTGTGTATGAAATTAATCTTTCTATTTTGCTGCCATAAGACAAGATAGACAATATGTTGCATGACCTAGAAAGGTTGTGCAGCAATAGTGTCCATTTTCTTGGGGAAAGACTATATAAAGCCAGGGAAGCCAGAGGAAGGAGGGAAGGGCATGGCTGTCACTGTGGCCACCAAGCTGCTGGCTGAACTGCCAGGCACCAACTCAAGGCTGCAGAAACAGTGACTATACACCCTCTGCGGGGCGGGGGGGGAATAATCTCTCTGCTATAGGAGGGGTTGGAATGATGCAAACTGTGCACAGAAGGTGGAGGAGACAGCTTTAACAGGCAGCTGTGCTCCAGGGGCCAGAGCCAGAGCCCTGGGCTCTGGCTGTGTTGCTGTGGCTGTGTTGCTGTGGCTGTGTTGCTGTGGCTGTGTTGCTGTGGCTCTATTGCTGTGGCTGTGTTGCTGTGGCTCTGTTGCTGTGGCTGTGCTGCTGTGGCTGTGCTGCTGTGGCTCTATTGCTGTGGCTGTGTTGCTGTGGCTCTATTGCTGTGGCTGTGCTGCTGTGGCTGTGCTGCTGTGGCTCTATTGCTGTGGCTGTGTTGCTGTGGCTGTGCTGCTGTGGCTGTGCTGCTGTGGCTCTGTTCCTGTGGCTGTGTTGCTGTGGCTGTGTTGCTGTGGCTCTGTTCCTGTGGCTCTGTTCCTGTGGCTGTGTTGCTGTGCACAGCAGATGTGCAGGGAGCTGCCATCCCTCCAGCCCCAGCAAGGCTGGGACAGGGCTGTGGGAGGGAGCCTGGACACAGGGACAGGCAGGTCCCTGTGTGTGGCACTGCCATTGTGCTCCAGTGATTTACTCCCCACACAGCAAATAAGGCCAGCCAGATAAAAGGAGGATTTAGTGGGAAGCCAGGGAAAGCCTCACAAGAATAATCACTGTGTAACTAAGAGCCCAGCATGAAAAAAGGCCAGACAACTGGCTACAATTCCAATGTCACAGCACATAAGCACAAGCTTCCTTGTGGATAAATGCATAAATTTGAATGGACTTGAAGTAAAGGTCTTGATATTATTACAGGAAACATTGAGAAACTTGAATTTGAAATAAAACTAGTCCTTCTATAGAAAGAAATGCGACGCATTTTCTTCAATGCCAAGTTAATATATTTAAATTGCTCTGTACAGTTCTCTCTACCATGTATAACAATACCTTCCATTATCCCTTTCTTGGGAAATCAAACTGTTCCTTTGAAGTGTTCCCAACGAGAGTAATCTGATTTGCTTGCCTAGCTTACAATTATTGTATCACTAGAGACCCACAAGTAGTCTAAGCTTTATATGATGGGAACATATTCACCTGCCACTGTTAAGTTCTTCAAAAACTTGAAGTTCTGTGGGTTTTTTAGCAGAGTTCTATGTAATACATAACTTCTTGAAGTCCTAAGTAGAAAACAGTATCAGGTACAAGCAGAGTTGGAAACTAAAATGAGATGACATCAATTCACCCAAAACAACCTGAATGGTTTTGCAGATGGGGCTCTCCAAAGGAACATTTCATTTTCCAATCTGTGAGCCCAGTTCCGTGACTACCAGGGCTCCTCCTGCCATCAGTCCCTGCTCTGTGCCTGTCGCCAAAGGCATATTCATCATCTGCAGGTGTCCAGTCCTTCGTGTGGTCCTGCACATAAACACCCACTGCCTCCAGACAAATTTTGTGCCACTTGAAATAAATTGTCAAGATGAACTTCACCTCACAACCAGCAGATAATTGGTATTGGTGACAACAGTCAAGCAGAAATTGTCCAGATTTTATTTATTTAATGTCTAATTTTTAAAATAGAGCAGTTCTAGAAAGTCTAAATATAAAACGTGTACTAGCATTCCCACTGGAAGTAACCTGCTATAGACACTAATAGTGCATTACTGATTCCTTCCTAGGGCTTTTCTCTCTTCACTTAAAGGAGCTGATTCTGTAGCAGTTAGGAATATTCCTATATTCATCTCCTGTTCTTGGATTATTGATTTAGTCCATCCTGTGATATTTTACAGAGTAAATGACAACTTGAGAAATTATGGAAAAGATCAGGACACTGTCTCCTGAAAGAAAAGAAAAATGGAACTATTTCCAATGTAAGATAACCTAAAGCATAAGTTTTTAGAAAAAAATTAACACTGATGAAATAGAGAAAATTATTCTAGAGGTCTCAGACTTCATATTTATAGGAGAATATGAGGGGAGGAAACAAGCCTCTGCATTCCATGCAAAAAGGATTCCTGCTCATTAACACATAAAAATGCTGATGGATAATTAAGTAATTTGGGAGACAGACCATGCATATGGGAAGCATTTTTGGTATTTTATGACCCTTTCCTCTGACCTATGTAATTACTGTGCTGCTGATTAATGCAGCAACATAAACCCACTGTGAACGTCTCTATTATGAAGGGTATTTCAATTCTAAATTACCCTTCTTTTTATTTGTTACTCTGGGATCAAAAAAAGGTTGTTAAATTCTTTTATTCCCTTCAATGCTATTAAAGAGAAAAAGAATCCATAAAATTTATTAAGTGATCAATTTTTAAGCCACGTACAATGTAGCATAGAAAACAGAGCCAACTTATATTTGGCAGGAACAATTCATGTCAAACCAATCTAATTTCTTTTTCTGAAAGGAAAAATGGCTGAATAGATAAAAAGGAACAGTAGATGTGACATTTTTATGGTAGTAACATTGTTATATGTGGCATTCTTATAAACAACACTTATAAATCATATATATTAGAATACATGGATGGTGTCACCTTGAGCTGGAGCAGAACTTTGTGGGGGAAAAAAAGGAGTTTGGGGAGTAGCTGGTAATGATATGTCTTCAGATAGGGCCTTTCAAGGAAAGGCCACCAGAACCTGGCCTGGGACCTCACCAGTGTGTTCATCTGGGCTTCCAGCTTTTGGCAGGGAAATTACAAGTGTGCAGTGGACACCAAGCTGGGAGGGAATGAGCAGCGTGGAGGTCAGTCCCAATGGCATCCTGAGAAACTGGAAAAGCAGTCCAAAAATGGAACAGCTGAGCTTCAGTAATAACAACTGGAAAGAACTATACCTGGGAAAAGGAAATCAAGTGCCCCAGTACAAACTGAGAATAACTCCCTGGGCAGTTCTGCATAAAAAGGGGACTTGCCTGGCTTTCTAAACTCTTCTGTATTCACATATGGACAGTTGCACACTTTTTATATAATATCAATGATAAACAGACAATTTCTTGTGACATTTTTTTCGTCTGAAATGAACTTGTGCTTTTCAGTAAGGACTTTACTGAAATTTAGTTCTAAAGCATCTGAGCTGACTCACTAACTTGACAGGGACTTAAAAATAAAAGCTGAAAAACAGTCCAAATGTCTAATGTGGAACAAAGGGGACAAAAACCTGACACATGCATCCATGGCAGGCAGAACAGGATGTGCACCTTGAGACAAGAACTGTCTATGAACTATTTGGTAAATTAATTGGTTTAGGAACCTAACAATGTGACAGGGACATCCCAAACCCTGTGCACTCAGAAAAAGTTCATGTTTAAGTCATACAAATTTGCAGGAATATGAATCTGGAATATGAAATCAGGAATAGGTGATTATCATTATGTACTTCAATTTAGGAAAACATTTAATCACTTGCAGGTGCTTAGGCACTTTCCTGAACAGATGCAAATTGTGTTGTTTCCTGAGTTAGAGATTATAATTTAAGGTCATGATTGTGATTCCAGATCTAAATGATAGTGAGTAGGTATCAGATGAAGGTCTAGAAACAAGATTTTGATGCTTAAAAGAGCTTTTAAAATCTGAACCTAAAAGAAGAAATAATTTCCTTTATAAACATGAAACCATAAATAGGAGCAGCATGTAAAGCTCATAGACTGGACTCGAATATGATCCTCTCTAAAGAAATCAGCCTTTAGCTGGGGTAAACCTGTGGCACACCAGGCAGTGGAAGTGAATTCCCAGGGGACACACCTGCAATGTTAAATGCCCTCTGCAGGACACTCAAATCCCCACCCATTTCCATCCACTGCTACCTTGCAGCATTAGCTCTTGCCAAGACTCTGCTCACAAACTCTGTGTGGCACTTGGCAATGGAGAAAGCTGCTCCCTGCAGTAGGAACTGAAACACAGACCAGTGTGTTAGTGCAGGTAACACACCTGCCCAGGGCCAGACAGAGCCCTGCAGGCACAGCAGCTCCCCCTCCATCTCCTTGGCCACCCCAGCTGGCACTCCCAGCACCTCACCCAAACTGTGCCCTTGGGTTTGGGTTTCTGCACAGCAGCAGGTGTTCCCTGGGAGCAGAAGGACTCTGTGCTCTGGAACATGAGTGTAAGCAAGCACAGGGAGTGGGACAAGCCCCAGTGCCACAGGATGTGTGGGCAGGGACAGCTGGTGTCAAACTCCTTCACCACAGAAACACAGAGCTCTGCACTGTGGAACTGAAACGTTTCCTGCCAGTCTGGGCACCTCTCTGCCACTGTGGAATGTGTGGAATGATGGTATTCCATGTACTATGGACCACAGGCATGCAAGTCACAGTCATCATTAAATGTCTCTGTAATCCAAGAGCTGTATTACGTGGGTGAGGAGAGGGAAGTTCTTTATGGCCAACAGAGAATCTGAAAGGGTGGAAACTAGCCTGGTCCTGTAAAATGTGCCGTGGGGCTAAAAAAGGGGTGTAGTTCCCAAATGGGCAGTCCAGCACCATTCCTGAGCTTTACACTCACCTTAAATTAGCATGCAATTTTAAAATAAATATTACAAATGAAGGTTATCTTACAAGGAACATATGATTTACATTTTTAAACTCACACTCTATGTTTTGAAGTAACCCATCAAGTTCCTGCTCTGCAAGGCCCAGCAGACATTCCTTATTACCTTCAACTCATTCATCTCTACCTGTTAAAAGGTGATTATCCTTCATCACACTTTGGAAAAGCAATTCTGCAGGACAAGAAGTCTTTGGTGCTCATGCCAGGGAGGAAGTGATCCACTGGACAAGTAGTGTGATCCCTCTTAGGTCTAAGAGTTTTATCATTTATCCAGATATCCCTGGCAGTCATCCTGGACATTACATGCCCTCACAGTGTTTTTTAAATCCTATAGATGTTTAAAGAAATGCTTTTATCTTCTGCAGTCACACAGGTATTAACACACACAATGCTTACAAAAAGACACTGGATAAAATGGTTATTTTTAGAATTTCCTCACTTCATAAAACAGTACAATAGCTATGATGCCGCAAATAACTCACTATGAATTCTTCTTATAAGCAAACAGAGGAAGTGTAAGTTTTAGGAAGAGACAAGAAGTTCAGAATAGACTATGGATTAAAATACTAGCTCTAGTGCAGTTAGTAAATATATATATATAAATATTGGCTTTGCTTTGGGTCAGTGAAAACATAAGCTAGATTTTAATCCATTGGTCAATTTGCAACTTGGGCAGAAAAGCCTAACACGTAATAACCATAAGTGAGTCCAAGTTTTGTCTGAGGTAAAAAGCAACAAAACCAGTGAACTATTAAATTCATGACCAACTTTCTGACTTTTCAAAACATTTATTTGTGTTATTACAAAAGTGGGGATTAGTTGGATAACGTGCTTTTTGTTTGAGATTTCCACTGTATTATTTGTGGGTTTAAGAAAGTTTCAGATTCTCTGTTCTGGAATATTACCTATTCTGTCAGTGAAGAAGCAGTGAACTCACAGCAGAGTTCAAAACCACTGGCCAGAAGTTGGCCTTGTGTGCCTTCCCCCAGTTGCTAAGACAAGTTGAAGAGCTTTCCTAAGACATGGAGTATCAGCCATCTGATTACAACTGGCTTTGGATGTGACCTAATGAGCATGAAATACAGTGAAAAAAAGAAGTGTGTTGGAAATGGTCTCTAAAGGACTGTCAGAAATTTGTTTTAGGGCTTTCTTGAAGCATTAGTATATCCTATTGAGACATTTCTGAGTCCTGTTGCTGGGTGTTTGAGCCGTAACTTCAGCTCTGCACATCAGCACCCTTGCCTTGGCCTACCTCCCACCCAATGCTCTCACTTCTCTTATGGATCCCTACCGAGAAAATGGATTAGCAGCTTCTAATTTCTCTCTGGCTAGATTTGACAGGATGTACTTGAAGACATTTAATAAGCCACAACCAGTGATTTTCAAACTAACTTTGTGATTTTATAGGCATTTTTGACAGACTCAGACTTACCTGTAGTGCTGCAGTTCCGACTCCAGCTGCTGAATGTGTATTTGCAGATGTGGCACCTCGTTAGCTTTCACTTCCAGCTCCCTCACTTTGCCAAGGCTGTTCAGCACAGCGTGCCTTGCCTCTTCAACCTTCCTCCTCATTTCTGCCTGTTCCCTCTTCAGGTTCCGGTTGCAGCCTTCCAGAGTGACCAGAGCCTCCTGGGAGCTCCTCAGCTCCCTTTCCAGCTCCTGCTTGAACCTCATTGCTTCTTCCATCTGCCCTTCCCTGGAGCTCCGGATGAGTTCCATTTCCTTCAGGACACTTTGAAGGCACTTGGTCTGGGAGGGGTTCTGTGTTAATGGTTTCTTACTCCCTATGAAACAGGGCTCCTCTTCCTTATGGTTAGCATGGCTCTTCCGCAGCCCCACCTGTAACGACCAGGAGCAGAAAGCAGGGAGAAATTAATGTGTTGTCATTTTAATCAAGACTGAAAATGCCTGGATTGTGGTTTGTTGGGTTTTTTTAATCACATATAGCTGATCAGCAACTAGTGATGTACTTACCTTTGCAAAATGCAGAGACAAGGACACAATCTCTGGAAAGCAGTTTTTAAGACTTATCTATAAATTTAATTTTGAAATGACTCATTATTAGGTTATTGCTCAAGTTTCTATATAGCTTTAGTGTCATTACTATGATCTGTGCTCAGAAGGCAAGTATCTCCTGTTAAGTAATGTTCAGTAGAAGGGAGCGGGTAGGAGCTGAGGGGGTTCTGGAGCTCTCCTCTGATTCTCTCTCATCTGATTCTTTCTGGGACCTCTGACTGGTGACTTCGTGTTTGCTTCTAATTTCCTTTCCCTTTTCAGATGAAAATGGAACAGTGGCTTTGACCTGCCATGCTGGATGTTGTGAAGGGGCACAGCCAGGAAATGGAAATGAAGTGTCACATGTGGAGCAGTTCTGAGTGCTGTGTTTGTATGAAATCTGACCTGATCAGACCCACTAGAGCGACCAGGGAATGCTGCCCTTCACTGCTTTGCCTGCTCCATGCTATTTCATGCCGCAGTAATTTAACTGCTGCTAAGTGTGTGTGTATGGCCAGTAGAGCAGAACCAGCAGAAAGCAGCCCCAGAATTAATGGGGCTCTGCAGAGGAGCCAGGGACTATTCATCAGCCTGCCTGCAGAACTGGCTCCAGCTCGGAACTCTCGTGACCACGCTCTGAAGAAAACACACTTAGAATGTTTCCGAGGCATTTATGACTGAGACACTTGTCTAGGTAAGAATCCAAAAGTTCTTTCCTACTTTAGGAAAACGCCCTGCAATGGTGCATAAACAGTACATAAGTGACTGTGCACGTGCACTAGAAGAGTGGTATTATACACTTGGCGTCCCTACACTTTTAGCAGGGGTTTTTTCAGCCCCTCCCTTAACTATATATGGTGTAAAAATACATTTGTCCTTAAAGCCTCCATGTGACCAAACTTTGCTAAAAAGTGAATGCCGAGGATGCAAGAGCAACCCTCGGTCTCTGCCGCACTCCTTTATCCATGCCGCTGGGGCGCAGGAGTTCCCAACCCTGCGTTCCCGAGAGCAGCATCTCTCTCCCACCCTGAGCCAGCCGCTCGCTCACGAGCCTTTCTGTCCCTCTGCATCCTGCCCTCTTGTCGTTTCGCTCGCGTTTGGGAGCAACCAGAGACAAACTAGTTCTGAAGTCAGCCCCAAACTTGGAGGGCCTTCCTTTTGCTGACGGACAAACGGAGCTTTGCCTGCGACCCTTTTGGGTTCCCACGGCCGGAGTCAGGAGGGCCCCCCCGGCCGCGGTGCGGTGCGGTGCGGTGCGGTGCGGTGCGGTGCGGTGCGGTGCGGTGCGGTGCGGTGCGGTGCGGGCGCGGCCCCGCACTCACCTGCAGCGCCAGGCACCGCGCGTCGCTGCTCTGCAGGGCGGCCCGCATGTCCTCCACCAGCTCCCGCAGGCTGCCGTTCTCCTCCTCCAGCCGGGCGATGCGGTCCTCGGCCCTGCGCAGCGCCGCGCTGTCCCCGCCGCGCTGCGGGGCCGGCCCCGCACAGCCCGGCCCGGCCGGGCGGCCCCGGCGGCGGCGGCGGGGGCTGCGCAGCCGGATCTGGGCCTCGATGTGCTCGCTGTCGGTGCCGAGCGGCAGCCGCGGGGCCGACCCGCCCGCCTCGGCGCTGAAGAGCCCGCAGAGCCGCGCGTGGAACTGGCGGAAGGTGAGCCCGGCCGAGAGCCCGTCCCACAGCCCCGCGCCCTCCTCGGGCTCCGCCGCCTCCTGCAGCCCCAGCACCTGGCACAGCGTGCGGAAATCCTCGCCGGGGATGCGCCCGGCCCCCGCGCAGTCCAGGTGGTGGAAGATCTCCTGCAGGTACTGGTCCAGGCCGGTGGCCAGCACCACGATCTCGTTCTCCACGCCGCGGTCCAGCCCGTAGTGGTGGGCGAGGGCGCTCACCAGCCACTGCGTGCGGCGGGCCGGCCGCCCGTAGGGGTGCCAGCCCTCAGCCGGCTCCATCGCGCTCCCCGAGCATCCCGCCCGCCCCGCACGGCCCCGCACGGCCCCGCTCGGCCCCGCCGGGGCGGCACGGGGCGGGCCGGGCCGGGAGCGGCGGCGGGGCCGGCGCTTTGTCCGGCAGCAAAAGGCACTGAGGCAGAGCCGGCAGGTGCGACCCGCTCCGTCTGTGTGTCAGCGAGAGGAGTCCCGCCCAGCCTCAGCTCCAGCTTTGTCTCGGAGCTCTTCAGTGCCTTATCTCTGCCTCCTCTTGAACGCGAGCAGAGCGAAGCACCGCAGAATCCGGCCGGACAAGTAACGCTTGCGAACAAGGGAGTGGTGCCACGAAATCAACAAAACTAATGTGTTTCAGAGTCACACAGAATCACAGGATGGGCTGAGCTGGAAGAGACCCACAAGGACCATCCAGTCCAACCCTCGGCCCTGCCCAGCCCCATCCCCAAGAGTCCCCCCCTGTGCCCCAGAGCACCATCCAAACCCTCCCGGAGCTCTGGCAGCCGTGGGGCTGTGCCCAC
>JAWWEE010000021.1:19090774-19121151 GCA_035221455.1 Xenops minutus
TCGCAGCGGAGCAGCCTGGGCAGCCCTGGCGTGCAGGGCCCCTGCGAGGAGGAGGAGGAGGGAGAGCCGGAGAGCCATGGCCATGGCCCCTGGCCCTCACACCGGCCCGCAGCTCCTGTTGTCCTGTCTTCGCTCTCCTCTAACCAGTGTTCTGTATTCCCTGCCGTATATTCCCTCTCGTGCAATATCTCCCAGTGATCCTGACTCCGACACTGCTGCCACACCAGTTGTCAGGGCCCGAGTGGTTGGCCCTTGTGGTGCTGTAGAACCGCAGGGCTCTGTGACCTCAGAGCCCTCTGTGACCTCATGGCTGGGCTGTGGTTGTGTAGGGTGGACCTCAGGGCGGGCCATTTCGCACCTTTGGGAGGGAGCAGGTCCTGCTGGCAGCTCTGTCCAAGGGCAGGGACACTGTCCCAGCCCAGCTGAGCTCACAGGCCTGCCCTTGTGCTCTGGGCTCTGGCACAGGGGCAGTGAGAGCTCACAGTCCCTCAGAGCAGCAGGCGAGCACAGCCGAGGGTTTCTGCCCTCCCTGGGCACTGTCTGGCACTGCTCCCAGGCTCAGGCGTGAGGCACTTCTGGCTCCAGAGCCGTGCTCGGTGCCCTCCTGGAGGCAGTTCCAGGCTGGAGCCCAGAGTGGCACTGTGGGGTCCCCAGGGCTAAAGAGGCACTTTTGTTTCATGGGAAAGATGGATCCTTTACCATTTCCTCTTCCTGTGAAATTTATGGGATTGCTTTCTGTCAGCATCCTCAAAGAATTAAGTCGATTTATAAAAGAGGGATAAAACCCCCAAACCTCTTAAATTATTTGGCATGGCAAAGGAAACCTCAAGAGGGCACCCAGTGGGGATGTGCTGCCTGAGCAACCCAGTGGCCTTCTGTGATGGAGTGACTGCAGCAGTGGCAGGGGAGGAGCTGTGGATGGGGAGATGCCATCTCTGGGCATCCCTGAAGCCTTTGACACTGTCCCTCCTCCCAGCATCCTGCTCCCTACACTGGAGAATTGAATCTAATGGAGGCACTGTTGGATGGATTGGCTGCAATGGGCACATCCAGAGCGTAGTGGCCAACAGCTCCGAGTCCCAGTGGCCATCGGTGATGAGTGGTGTCCCTCAGGGCTCTGTGCTGGGACCAGTGTCATTTCATATCTTCACTAATGACACAGATGAAGGGACCGAGGGCACCGCAGCACGTTTGCAGATGACACTGAGCTGAGAGTGCAGGTGACACTCCTGAAGGACAGGGCCGTCCAGAGGGACCTGGACAAGCTTGAGAAGTGGCCCACGGGAATCTCTCATGAGCTTCATGATCTCAGATACTGATCGTGATTTGTTTCCTGACAAAATGTTTCCTCCATCTCACTCAGTCCAGCCCTCCATCAACAAGAAATGGTTACAAGAAATACCAAGAAACCTGATGTTGGTCTGCTGAAGACTGAGGCAAAGCAGGCACTGAGTACCTCAACCTTTTCCTGCTCTTTGGTGACAATATTCCCCCTCCCCATCACGTCCAATGGAGAATGAAGGCTTTCTTTGGCCCTCCTTTTGTTATTAATGTATTTATAAAACCACTTTTCATTATGTTTTACAGTGGCTGGGCTATGTTCTAACCCTCACCTGTCTTTCTGAAGCAAAATGCTGGCATTTTCCCGCCCTTTCTATGTTAAGAAGGAAAGGAATGTCCTGCAGGTCCCTTTGTGTGTGTGCACTGTTGGCTGTCCCAGGACTTGTGCTCTGTAAGAGAGGGAAGTTGTTACAGCTTCACAGTGCCCTGTTTATAGCTGGGTGAAAACCAAATACTGCATGGCTCCATCTCTGCTTTGTTCCAGAAAAAGGCATATTTTGTTCGTTACTGTGTGGAACATTTTCAGTTATTACGTGCAAATTGTCTTTGCCATTCCCACAGTGTTGCTCTAATCTCACTGTAATTAAAACCCACATCTCTCTGCAATTAAAGCTGATACATTGTGGGGCAATGTGCTGAGTGATTAATCCTGGTGTCTGTGACTGCAGAGAGATTTTCTGTAATTAAATGACATTAGAAGACAGGTGTAGTATACAATAATTCTGGCACATTTATAACATTGACTAAATATCCAGGCATTTCTGTACATTGTGTAAGCGGCCTGGAGGTTGATACATCACTTCTTTTGTGAGTATTCACTGGAATAGCAATTGGATCAGTTTCTTAAAACAAATAAGCAAAAGCAATGCATTATTTGGTATGTATGCAGTCTTTCACACACTAAGATATGTTATTGACTCAGTTCCTGCTTGAGTACAGGCAGGGTGGGCAGTCAGTGCTAGCAAGATATTAGTTGTTCATTCTTAGTTTTGTTTTAAATTGCAGCATGATAATCACCACATAACTTATTTTACTGGGGAACAATATTTTAGTTTCTCTGCATGATCTCTCAAAGTCCCTCAAAATATTTATTTTATTTTATTTTTTTGGCTTATTCGAACTAATCCTTGACACAGAGACAAAGATTAAATCTACCTTTTCAAATCAAGGCCACAGTTCCAAGCAGAACTGACCATTTGTGGGGACTGTTTTGTCTGCTCTGTATGTTAGCATTCCCACTTTACCATCTGTTTTCTCAGTTTCTTTTAAAGTTGAATTAACTGGAGGACCAGCCACTGCTTTCTGCTTCAGAAGTTGAGCCACATACAAATGGCTTTGGAATCTGTTTCTTTTTGGAAACATTACAATTCAGAAAACATTAAAAATATCTGTATTTATTTAAGAAATATGAAAAACCTAAATATGAAGCCCGGCCATGCTCATGACTGCACCAAAACAATTTCTTTTTTTTTTTTTTTTTTTTTTTAAAAAAATCTAGCCTGAAAGAGCTCAATGGCCAGAATATGAATGAAGAGGAGGTCAAAAAAGGATGGCGAGGGATACATTTTCTTTCTTTTGAGAAAGACCCCAAGGATGTACCTGGGGAGATTAAATAAAACATCTTGTACCACAAAACCTTGCTAACAGATTTTTCTGCACATCTGCTTTGCTTTTTGAGAGTTTGCCATATTGATGCTGCTTAAAAATGAATATTAATCAGAAACAATAAGATGGCTGATTAACAGAGATGAGTCCCACTGCATTTTAAGTCTGCTGAATAAACTATTCCTTTGTCCCTGTCCTCAGTCCTGCCTCGAAGGTGGCAGCACAAGACATACCACAGCATCTTGCCTGGGAAGAACGTTTTCTGCCCTGAAGGGTCCTCACAGAATTGGTGGTAGAGTTTTATATTTTCTATGCAGCTCAGAGAAATGCAGTGTATGCCCAAGAAACCTTTGCATCAGTTGGCACCAAACCTGGTCTCTGTTTCACTCCATAGGTGTGATTTACAATAACAGCAGGTGGACTATCAAGTAATTTGATGATGTTTTGAGATGCTTTATTCATTTAATAATGAAATAACTCTAGTTCAATACATATAGACATGCATGATGATTACTTGGCACACATATGATGATATTTGTTTATTTTTAAAGCTTTAATTTTACAAACATTTTGTTATTGACTGCAAGAACTGCACACCCTCCAGTCATCTCTGAGTGTGAGCTTCCCACAGTGATGACTTTAAGGCTTTCTGGTGCTGAATATTGTTTCCAGATGATCATATTCCACCTACAGCATTTCCTCCCAGCTTTATTGATGTGTGTAACATCTTCCCTTTATCCTCAGCATTAAATCTTTCCAACATCCTTTCTTCATCCTCCCAGGAATTTCCATCTCCAAGGTCTAAGCTCTTCAGCTGCTTCACAAACATTGTTTTAATTCACACGGGTGTCCATGCAAGGAGCAACAAATCAAGGCTGTGAAGCTTGAGGCAGTGCAGGTTTATAGCACTAAAAATAATAATCTGTTCCCCACATTAAGCCAAGCACTTCACAAATAACTCTACCTGTCCTCAGGGATGTTTCAAAAAGGATCGTAGGAAGAGCTGGGGAGAGAGAGAAGGTTGTTTGTGTTGGCTTTGCAGTGCTAAAAGAGATCAACAGTAAAAGTACAGCTTTCTGAGACCTTTGTATTCCTATAAAGACAGGAGTAAAATTGTTTGTTTATGGAACATTAAATAAGAAGTGAATGACAGATTATCAAAATAATTGCTTTGGGAAGAAAAAATCTAAATAAAAAAAAGTTTACATACTCCACCTCCCTCCTTTCCTTTCTATACAAAGATATACGGACAAGTGCACCCATAAATATCTATTTATATATTTTAGTAATCTATGCAAAAATGTCTATGTGTGGCATTTTGTTTACTCCTTTATAAATTAAGACACATCTATGGAGAGCTGGAGAAAGATACCACCCATGTCTGATACGACCAGCTTGGGTTTAGAAGCAGAGATGAACCGTGATTTTTTCCTTTCTTGCCAGAAATATGTTGGCTTTTTTAGATTAACTTTATTTTAATTGGAATTATTTTATTCCATGTTGGTTGGTAAAAAACCTTTCTTCATTAAGCTATGTGCTGGCACTATTTGAGGCAGCAAATAACATAATACTGCCTGGTTTAGATACTTGATCATTTTCTTGTGAAATTTTATTGCAGCATCACCTGCCTAAAAACTCCTCAAAACTAAAACTGCAGATCTGCTACTGTGCCCAACTTGCTAGAAAGCTGCAGTTCCTGCAGTGAGAGGGAAGGTTTTGGATGGCTGGGATAATTTTAAGTGCAGGGGGTCAGTTCCCTAGAAAGCTGAAGGAAGGACTACTATACTTCATAATATTCCTGGCTGTAAAATCAGAGAGCACCTCAGTAAAAACCTCGTTGGTGGCTGAGATACTAAATGTGTGCTGTTTCTTGATACGTTTTCTTCTGCTACAATTAGCCAGGAAAAGGAATTTAACTTTAGCAAAACTATTGCACATGATCCATATGCACAATGTCCAATTTAATTTTTACCATACCAATATAAAAGGAGTTTGCTTTATTGCCTTTCCAAGCAGGGGCTGGAGAAATTCAGCAACTAATCATTAACTTGCAGCTAAATCTGCTCCCAGCAACATTCCTACAATATTCCTAGTAGGGTTTTTAAACTGCTAAACTTCTTTATTGCTGCTGACTGCCAGCATGCATGCACTGACCTGAACCTCTTAATAAATACATTTGCACAGTTTTCCCACAGTAACTTTAACTGTCGTGCCTTAAAATGTCGTGTAGTGCAATAAATGCTTTGTAAGCTAACAAAATGTTGATGTCTATCTGTAGGCTCCACAGGAGGGTGAGGGATGTAATTCCTGGGGATCTGCTGCCCTCAGCAGAGTCATGGATATGGAGGTCCCTGAACTGAGGAGCATCTCCTCACTCAGAATCCTCCTTTGCTCTCCTTTTCCTTTGATGATTATTCAGTACCAGGAAAAGTGGCATGATGCAATAAGGTCTCCCTGGAGCCTCCTGTTCTCCAGGCTGAACAGCCCCAGCTCTCCCAGCCTGGCTCCAGAGCAGAGGAACTCCAGCCCTCTGATCAACTGAGTGGCTTCCTCTGGGCTTGTTCCAGCAGCTCCATGTCTTTCTTGTGTTGGGAGCCCCAGCCCCGGACGCCTGTGCTCCATGTGGGCTCTCACAGGGCAGAGGAGAGGGGGACAATGCCCTCCCTCCACCTGCTGGTCACATTTCTTTTGATGAAGCCCAGGAGAAGCTAAAGGACTTGCAATTATCTATAAGACTTGTAATTTCATTTCCATTCCTATTTTCCTTTTTTCTTTCCTCTCCATAGCTGCCTCACTGTATTTTGGCAAGTCACCCAGGCCTTGGAGCTTGTGGGGCCCATGCCAAGCGAGCTTGGGTGAAAACTGTGCTTTCTTCTCTTGCTGTGCCAAAGCCCTGCTTTACCTTTGGGTGACCACCATGGCACTTAGTCTTAACCAAATAAAGTCAGCACTTGTACACCGAGCTGAGCTGAGCTTTAAGGAAATGGTGAACAATTTTAAAACTTCTCTCTAGTTACCAGCGTCCATCCACCCCTTCTCTTACCTCAGGGAAAACTCCTTGTAACTAAACCCTTTCCTGTTAATTCAGAGATCAAAGAAGGGCTATCCTGCATGTTTCCTGGGAGTCTGAATTGGCTTTGGCAGTGTATTGCTTAGCTGAGAATTTTAGCCATTCCATGCTTTGTGAAGAACAGTTCTGAATGCTTTTTTTTCTTGTATATATTTTAATACAAAGGGATTTTACCTAATATGTGGAAATTTGCATTCCTGTCTTGGAGATACTGAAAGAAATTGAACTCCTAAGTATTTCCTTTTTCAGTCTTGGTCTGGGGATAAAAGGAGTATTACATGAGGCTGGGAAAGGAGACAGTCTGATGTAATTGCAATTTTGCCTGGTACTTGCATTTATAAGATCACAGGACAAAGAAGAAGGGACAGAAAAGAGGAGGGGAATGAGGCAGCACAGGCCAAGAGCTGTGTAGCATCAGTGCAAGCCATGGTGCTGAGGAAGCATGGAGGGGAGGAAGGAGTTCCTTCTGCCCAAGCAGGGACCTCACTGGCATGACCAAGCTGGAGGGTGGGACAGGAGCAGAAAGCTGTTAGGAGCCCACTGGGGAGCAGTCTGGCTTTGGTACACTGCCTCTTGAACCAGCCTGCTTTTCTTCTCCAGCACAGAGTTTGACCACCTTCTCTAACACTATTCCCTGACAGAAAAAGGCTCTGGGCTTTCTTCCAGTTTTGCAAAACATTTCCAAATGGTTTCTGCACTGGCTCACCCATCCTTTAACTGCATGCTTTTAGGTATGTAGTGAAAGCACAGGGCTAACAGACAGTGGGAGTTAATTTGTAGCTTCAGAAGGGTAGTTTTGTGAAAAAATCTACTTGATATTTCTGCAGTGGCTGGTCAGAGGACCACGAGAAGTTGAACTCTATTTTGCAATTGTGATGGTCAGTATTCCTGCTATGCTGCTTCTCAGGACACCTGGGCTCTTGGCCCCAAGAATTTAGTAATGATTGCATTTTTAGAAGCACGAGGACAGCTCCTGCTTTGTAAAAGCAGGGTGCTTTAAGCTGAGCCTTGAGATGATGTATAGCTCTCCCTGTTCTGGCAGCTCATAGAGTCAGCCCAGTTCTGAGCACTGGGGAAAGGTAAATAACTGGCTGGGACTGGAGGTCTGTGCTCTCAGCCTCTTTGTGCACAGGAGGGCATTGACATGGAGCCACAGGGACCACAGGGATGGTCCCAGTTCACCTGCAAGTTTAGCAGCTGTGTATGAAATACAGGGAAGTGCATCACACCCTTTCCAGCACTGCAGGGAAAGGTGACAGAGGGATGAACCTGAATCCCCTGGCAGGTGTTTCTCAAGTGTAGTGTGCCTGTGGGGTTACAGCTCAGAGCCTGAGCATCAGCAGCTTGCTCACCAAAAGGCTTTTGTTCTTCTTCATGTGTATCAAACACAACAAATGGGAAGGCTGCTTACAGAGAGTCCTGTGTAGTGTAGTCTGGACTTTGGGAAGATGGTAGTTGTTAGATCAATACCCAGCAATCTGGCTAACTTAGTTTACGGGACTGCTCCCTGGTGATTTTGGCCTGGCTTCTTAAAGGCATTCAATTTTCATTTAGAAATGGAGCTAGTGTTGTCCCAGGGCAGATGGAAGTGGGACAAATGGCACATTGATTTAGGTCTTAACAAGAAGCCACCTGAGCTCCTAATGACAGCAGCCCACAGACTGGTAATGGGTCTGTTGAAATTATCTCATCACAAAGCTTTTAGCTTGAAGCTCTGACATATGGAGCTGGTTCAGTTCTGCTGGGGGGATTTGAATGCAAAGAGGTTTAGCAAGGAGATTGATGCACAGCAAAACTGTTTGTACTTTAGCAAATGAAGCATCTTGGGCTGTAAAACCTCAGCCACAGTCCAGTTTTACCCATTTCTTGGCCTTCTCCATTTACCCAACTTCATGACCTTAGCTCCTTTGTCAACAGTAAAATAGGACAGGGAGGGGTAGATCCTTCTTGGCTTCTTCTCTAAAGCTGGTTTTGTTTGCTGCCTGATTGTCCTCTGTACAGGCTGGTGACAACCAGCTTCAGTTCAAAGACTCACAACAGTGCAGGTCTGGAGGGTGTTGAGTTAAGTCTGCACTGTCCCAGCATCCTGCAGGCTGGAACCTCCTGTTCTCCCACAGACAGGACCAAACAAATTGGTATTTCATTATGAAATAGCACTTTGAAAAGTTTGCCATGTGTTTCGTTTTGCCCAGAAACAACTGAGATTCACTGGAATATTCACAAGCCCTCGATAATGGATTTATTGTAGTTGCTGGAATGTTTTGTATTTTACAACTTTTCTGCTGCACAGTGCCCTGGCACTTGCAGAATGCTTGCCTGGTGCAGTTCTCAATGCTTCTCACAGAGAAGTGCTTTGGGAAGCAGGTGGGGTGAGTGCCACATTTATGTGTGGTTTATGGAGCCCACAGGACTGGGAATTGTCTGTTATTCCAATACATATGTCATTTATTCTAGTGGAATCCTTATGAGAAAATTTTTCGCTGTCATAGAGATTTTTATGCTAATTATTTTAGCTCAAACAAGCAAGACTTGTCCATCTAATTGGTTTCTGTTGCTTTTTTTTCTTTACAGTCTGTTGTTGGCCTTGTGAAGACGCTGCTGGGATTCTGCAGTCCACAATTGCCAATATCAAAGCTCACCAGTGCTCCACAGCAGCCAAGTTATGCCCAGGTAAACCAGGAGCCAGGGTTCAGCTCCAGAACTCCAAGACCTTCTCAGAGATGACCCTCTGAAACTGTCTCTCAGGAAGGCAGGACCATTCTGAAGGTAAAGGGTAACTCTTTGGGTCTGACCCTGTGCATACCTGTATGTGGCAAAAGCTGTGCCATGCCTTGTGGGGGGCAGGTGACATGTGATACTCTTAATTTAGCACAATAGTTTTGGAAATAAAAATATTTGTTAAAATTGGTGTTGATAGCAATGGTTGAGTCAATCCTATAAAGCTCATAAAAAACCAGCAGCCTGAACACAGAATGATTTTTTTTTTACTTTTAGTTCTTCGATGCTCAGAGAAAATGGAGGAAGGGGGAGCTTTCCTGTTCAACTTGCCCATCAGTGTGCAGTGGGTGAGAAAAGAAGAACAGTTTTTGGCCAGCTGGTTTAGGAGCTGTGAAAGCAGTTGTGATGACTGTAAGGAAATGTGGGGTGCAGGCACAGCCCCAGACTGGCTTGTCCCCCATGTGTTCCCCTTTTCACCACAGTGCTGTAGAGACCCAGAGCTTGGACCTCAGGCTGCTGCTGCCAAAATCCCCCCACACCTCCCAGTCTGCAGGGCTAAAGGCTGTGTGCTCATTAATATGGAAAGCTGCATGGGTGGCCTGCACCTAAAGTTCTTTTGTTGGCTGGATCCCAGTCAGTGCTGCATCTAAATGAGTGACCCCAGCCCTGCACTGCTTTTAAGGCTGATTTGATCAAAGGGTCTGAAGTTCTGTTGACTACAAATTCTTTAGAAAAATAAACACAGGAACTAGGAGAACGTTGGTGACAAGAGCGAGCTAAACCTTTGAGGCCACCTCACTGCCACCTCCCCCTGCCTTTTATTTTAAATTTATTTAATATTCTGAGTGCCAGTCCTTGTATGAAATGGACCCTCAGCAGAAAGCTGAGTCTCCTTGGTGTGTCCCTTTATGCTCTCTGTGTTTCTGGTTTGGTTTGGCTGTTCATGCTGTGAAACTCGTCCATCGTGACTGTAATTCCAATTTCCTGTAATTCCAATGCACAGCCAGTTTTTCTGGATAGCATATAAACAATCAGATTACTTTATTAGATAACTTGCATCTTGCACTGAATGACAGTTTAATCGTGGTGATCAGACTCTGTCACATCCCAAGTTTCTTGAACACACTTTCAAGCCATCCAGCTGTAGCCCAGGGGCAGAGGTTTCTGTCTTGCCTCACAAAATTGGCGACTCTTTTGCAAAGACAGCCCTTTACAAAGGAGTTGTTATGTACATTAATATCCAAGGGTCTGTTTTCAAAGAAGAAATACCCCAAACAAACAGCAAACCAAACCCCATCATATTAATATTATTATTATTCATAATAAACATAATAGTAATAAAGTGCTGTATTTTCAGTTCTTGCTTTTAATATTTTCCAAGCTTTTCCACTGCAGCGACAGAAGCAGGAAGCAAACATCCTTCCCAGACAATGTGTCTGGATGAAGAAACATAGAACTTTAACACAAGGGATATATTAAATGTGCAGAGTCACACCAGCACAGTCATCATCATTTATTTTCTGCTTATTTTTGTGTAAGATTATTTGCAGAAGGGTGGGCACAGCATCTCAGCTCCCCTGGCTGCTTTAGTGCCATTGCCTCTATTACTTGCTCCTTATTATGCTGTTGTTGCTCCTTATCTCTGCCTGTTTGTGTCTCTTGGGTCATCACCTCCATCACCTCATTTTTATCTTTTTATATAATCTTTGCTGTAGCAGCTCAGGGCTGGTGCCTGAGTGCTTTTCTCCATAAGCAGTGTAATTTCCCTCCCAAGGCTTCCCATGTAGACACATAGTCCTCACTTCTGATTTTTTTACAGCCTGGCTGGCTGAGCACCTGCCCTTTCCTTGCCCTACCCTGCGCCAGCCCCAGTGTTGGGCACCCAGCCCTGTGCCACCAGCCCAGGTGCCCTCCCATGAGGTCCTGATGGCCAGTATAGCTGGAACTGGAGCAAAAAGATCACCCCTGGCATTAAGGAGCTTGAAAACTCCCCTGGGGCAAGTTTCAAGTAAGACAACCCAATTGTCACAGCAAAAGCCACCCCAGCTCAGTTCATGTGATGCTGACCAAGAGGTCCAGAGTGCACACATTATAATCATTAATTACTAAGTCGGTAAATTAAATTCTTAGGGTGTATCCCAAACAAACAAACCGATCCTATCAGATAAGTTGGCATTCACGAGAAGTCTTTCTTTCAAGTCCAAACTCCAGAATTAAGGAATTAGTTTTGCCACTGGTAACCATGGGTCCTGGGTGTCACTGTGGATGTCACCGTGTAGCTACATGTCCACAGCCTGAGCTGCCCACAGTGCCAGACTCGGACACATCAGCCATTTGCCTGGCTGGAGAATGGAGGCTGCAGCATTCCTGGTCTGAAAAAACAGAAATCCAAATTCCTGAAGAGCAAATTTTATCTTTCCAGTTTGCCTGCTAGAAATGTGAAGAAGTTTCATGGTGTTTGAACTGTCTAAATTAAACTATCTCAGAGACCAAACCGTTCATGAACAGGAAACCTGTGGCTACTGTCTTCATTACACACAGAACAATGTCAAGTGGTTTCATTGCTATTTTGTGCTTTATTGTGGGAGCTGAATTCTATCCTTTATTTTGCTGCTATGTCAATAAGTTGTCTCAGATACTGCTTCATGTCATTTAACTACTGGGTTCTTGCAGAAGTACAAACTTTCAGCATCCCACACTGAAGATAAATCATGCAGGACAAGGTCAGGTTTTAGCCTTGGGAGTGTCAGCACATGGAAGGATGATCCATCAGCTCACAGGTGAACCTGGTGTTTTACGAAGCCATACACAAAACTGCTGTCCGTAGCTGGTCCCTGCAAAGATAATGAGGAGCTGCAGCTCTGAGGACCTCAGGGGTTAGTGAACAAACCCACCAAATCCCTAATTCCTATCAGTTACTTTGCAGGAGTATTTACAACTGATAGATTTTATATTCCTCCCCAGAAGTGGAATAAAAGAATCCCAGCAGTTTGCTTGAGCTATGAAATGGACTCTTTTCAACAGGTTCCAGCTCCATTCCTCATTTGAATTGAAAGCAGAGCAAAACCATTCTGTTGGTCACCTACTTTTGATCACAGCCTGTGAAATACATAAGACTATAAAAAACATTTAATTTTAAAATACTTACAGTTTTCTAATGAAGTCATGCCATTATTATGCCATCATCATCTTTACGATGAAACTGGGAAAAGAGTAAAACTGAGTTAAAAATCAGTCCATGGATTACAGTAACAAAACAAGGTACTAAAAATACAACAGTTTAAACTTCTGAAAGTTGTTTTTCCCTTGGTAATGGAGCCCTGCAGGCCCCTCCTCTACAGCCCCTTGGGCCCCAGGGCTGCTGAGGGTCAGGGCCGGGATGACACTTCACACAAAACTGGCTAAATTTTGGGAATCCACAATAGGGCTCTCACACACACAGGGCAGTCTCAAGGCCAGAACCAAAGGTTAATAACTTGGAGTTTGCCTAACATTTAGCTGTGGCAAATGTAACTTGTCCTGTAGCATAACTATTGCCATAAAACTTGAATGAGCTACTACTCTATAATCACTTTGCTGTCATTACATGCATTGATAAAAGATTGTTGTAATTATACGTTACGATTAAGGATTATCTGGAAAGAGTTTGGGAAGAACTGCATGGCCTGAGCAGGTTTCAGAGAACATGCAAACCTGTAATGAGCTTATAAATCTCTATGCATGTGGTAAAGAAGTAATTTAAACACACTGAGAGTGTGGAACTCTGAGCCCTGAGAGGCAACTGGCTACTGCACCCTGGACCAACTGGTTTGGCAGCGTCCTGGTGCACTGCTGGCTGGATGGCAGAGTGTGCTGTGAGCCCTCAACAAGTGCAGAGTGTGCTGCTCCAGGAGCAGGGGCAGGGAACAGGAAGGGCTGGCACCCAGGGGCACTGGCAGGGAACGGGCCCCGAGGGCTGCTCACCTCGTGGTCGTGGTTGCGCAGCCCGATGCTGATGGAGCGGCTCGCCCTGGAGATGGCTGCTGTCATGGCATACAAGTTAATCACAACATCTGCCACTCTCTTCAGCACCAGCTGCTCTTCCACAATTGTCTAGAAGAGTAAAATTTGTTATTAGCTCAGTTGAAAACTTGACCCAAACGTTCTTGTTTGTACTTTGTGTTCCGGTCCACGTTTATTTAGCGCAAGCAGGTTCCAGCCTAAGTCAAGGTTTTGGATTAATTGTGCTACACTTTCATAGTTGCAGCCAACAGTAAAACCACTGTGTCTTAGCCCACCTTGGTAAATGCCAAACATCACTGAAATTTCAGTAGCAAAGATACTGCTCAAAGTACGTACTGAGTGAAGGGCAATGTGCTCTTGTTGGAATTCCCAGAGCACCTCGGATTAACTGGCACAACACTAAAATCCAGCCTATTCCACCTTCAGTCTCTCCTAATGGAACTCCACCACTGTGCATGGCATAATGGTGGGTGGGTTTGCTGCACCACAGGGATGAACAGCCTAAATCCACACCCTGCTGGAACAGCTGCTCATCTGGGGAAGGGGCTTCCAGTGGCTGCTCACACCAAAGGACTTAGAGCAATTGCTGTAGCAGGACTTGGCTTACAGAAGTAGAACAACTAACTCACTGAGATTGCCCATGCTTTGGTTTTGTTTTTAAAAGCATCAGTTGCCCACTACATTGAGTACAGAATTTCAGTGTATTTTCTCACATGCAATGAAAATGTGCTGTGTGAAGGAAGTCCTGATCCTTACCAATCCACTCTAGGTTCCAGTGAGGCCTGGAGGATAAACTATTCAGTAACAAAGACAACAGACAAGACAATAGTTACCTTGCCAAACCTAGTTAGCAGGCCCCTGACAGTAGTTCCAAAATAATAAATGTTTTCTTCAAGTTTCTTGCCACTCTCCTATAAAATAAAACAAAGATACAACAATTTGAGTGGTTTTGTAAGGGAAAAAAGCAGCACGTCCTCACCCCCTTTAAACAGGACACTAGATTTTCTCTTGCCCTTTTTTTATCATTCATCCAGTTTGCTGCTGAAAGCCAGACAAGGCACTATTCTTCCTCTGTAAAACAGGCATTAAAGTTTTCTAGATTTTACTTTTGGTAACTTTTCCATTTAGGCTTATGCTTACAAAAATAACTAACAGAACATCCTAGGGAAAACACACCTTACCTTTTTGCTATTAACAGAGCATTCCTTTTTGGTCATAAAAATGATTTACTAAGTGACGAAGAAAGTATATGTCTATATAGTTCACAGGAATTCTTGCCTGAGACTGTGTTAAACAGGAAAAGATCCTGTGGCTTATGACTGAGCTGACTGTGAAGCCCACTGCAGAGACTGTAATCTGGTGAAGGCTCAGATTATACAAATTACTGAAATGGATATAAACCTGGGTTTGGCATAAATACAGACTTAGAGCAGCCCTTTATCCTGTAGTACAGCAGCTATGACTGACTTCTGCCCCTGAAATGCTACTGCACTGGCAAACCTCCCTGCTCCTGAGCACACACTCTGTTTTGCAAGAGCAGGTTGTGAGAAGCAGCAAAGGGAGAGAATGAAAGCAGGGGCAAGAGGAGCCCTGCCCTGCCCTCACCTGCAGGCTGGGATGCACCACCCCACGGTCCCCGACGAGCCCATAATCCACTTTCCGGCCCATCGAGTCTCGCATTCTGTTTACAAACTCCCCCAGTGCCACTCCCACGTTTCCTTTCTTGATTTCTCTGGAACGGTGGGGAAAGAACAGCTGTTAAGGAAATTCCAGGAGCTTCAGACACAACCAGTTGCAATTCTGAATGCTTTGGCAGAACACCTGCAGTTTGTCTGTGAATCACCAAATGAGCCATTTTACGGTGACATCTGGAGGACAATGATGGAGCCTTAAAAGCCACGGGCTCCTCTCCAACACATCCCAGGGAACTGCAGGGCCAGGTACTCAATGTGCACAATACAGCTTTGTACCAACACAACTTTGCCCAGATTTAACATTTGCATTACTGGTCTTGTAAGAAAGACTTTGACACCAGCTGCAATTCTAAGACAAAATGCATTAAAGGCCAAGATTCCTCAATCTATGAACCACCCAATTAAAAAGACAAAAAGAGATCCCCATAACACTGAACTACCTTTTACAGGCAATACATTGACAACACTGCAGCTCCTTCTTACAGTTTCTCATCTTATCTATAAAGTTATCAGATTCTATTTGATTTATTCAAAACAAAAATAAAGACATACTTAATTTTGTCAGTTAGGATTCTGCCTGCATGTTGCATCCCTGTCAGTGCAATATACAGTCGCAGGATTTCATTTGTTCCCTGGAAAAAACAGGATAGAAAGTGAAGTCAGGATGAGGCACAAAGTATTTTTAGTATTTAAAAAAACCCAGATATGCTGTGCTAATATTTTGTATCCTTTTTCTCTTCCTAAAATTGCTTTAGTGTCTAAATAACTTGTAGTTTTGCATGGAATGTTCAAAAATGCATTTGGGCTTGTAACATAAAAATCTTTTGAGCTGGAAGATGATGAGCACCTGTAAGGAAAACACATCAGCTCCTTCCCAGGTGAGGTTGCCTGGAGCAGAAAGAGGAGCTGGGGAGGCAGAACAACAAGCAACAAAGGCTAAACACTCTACTAATTATTTTTTTTAAGTCTATGTACGATTTGGCAGACAGGTTCTTTAGGTAACTATGAAGTTGGCAATGTTGTGTGCTTTCCAAGCAGTCTGCCCTTTCCATTGTTCTGGTTTTATCAGATGACTCTCCCTCCACCCCTAAACGTTTGCTGTCTTTGCTTGAACTCAATTTTAATTCAGATTTCATGTAGCTGTGCAGAAGTTGAGCCCCTCATTATCAAACACTAAAATGTATCACAATGAAAAAGAAAAGAGACCAAATGCATTTCCAGTGAAGGAACAAAATGAGCTGGATTGCAGGAATTCCAATGGTGTGCTGGTTTGTTTTTTTAAACAAGGCTTCCTATGACCTGTCCAAAAGGTCTTCTCTGCTTCAGCCAGTCCAGAACACGCTCCTTATGTCTGGTTTCAGATGCTCCTGGTTGGAATGTCTGTCAGACTCATGAACACCCAGCCCTGCAGGGTGCAGGACAATGACCTGACAGGCTGGTTGGGTTTGTTCCTTGATCTCCTGCTCACAGCAGCCAAGTACAGGCACAGAAGAGCAGCCAGGTGACTGAGGTGAGTGCCATGCACTGAGCTTAGATGGAGAGTTGGCATTAATTGGCAGCTGAGATCTTTGTTCTCCTGGCACCAGGCAGTAAAGAAAACCAATTCAAACTGGAAACAGAATAAACTTCACAGGCAATCTTTTTTTTTTTTTTTTAAATAAATGCCCATCAATAAGTTAATTAAACTTCTAAATTAATCTTTTATGAGTTTCCCTATTTCACTTGTGAGAAGCACACAAGAGGAAAGGTTACTCCAGCCCAGGCACCAACAAAGAAGCTCAGCCACAAAAATCCAGAAAATCCTATTAGAGACACCTCTTACCAAATCCTATTGCTTACACTAGAACAGATGAAGCAGCAAAAAGGTTTCAAAATATGCTTGATCCAAAGCCAAGTGCATCCTCCTGAGGCTTCTGCTCAGGCAGTTGCAGCAGCCTGATTTCACTGTGACTCAGCATGTGCAGTTACAGCCCTCTACTGACCAGAGACTGAGAAGTTACTTGGGTCAAGCAGAACAGTTTGGGCTTTTATGTAATTTAGAGTTCTTTAGTCTGTTTAAAGGAACAACAGTCCAAGCCATGAACTGGGATGATTTTTCCTCATGATGGTGTATTTAAAGCAGCTGTTTATTTTGTTAAATCATCCAACAAGCCTCTAAATATATAAGAAACTGTAAATGCACCACCAGGGTGTGCATATCACTCTATGTATACTGCCATGTATATATATATTGCCAGTTTGTTCTTTCCAGAGGCAAAGCTGGTGCCAGTTCCTGCTGCAATTCACACTCTGGGGTTAGTACAGAAAAGCCATCAGAGCTTTTTGTATTACAGGAATCTACCACCCATATCCCCAAAGAGAAGAGGTTAGTTCTGCCATCTCACTCTGCTGCAGATTTTGCAGCTGAAGGAACGATGTCTGGGCAACCATCACTTGGGTTTCTGCTCAGGTGTCCAGCTGTGAGTGGGAACTGCAGCCCCCAGCAGAACTGGCACTTGCCTCAAAGATGAGCAGGATCCTGGTGTCCCTGAGGTAACGCTCGTAGGGATAATCCTTCATATAGCCAAGGCCTCCAAGGATCTGCAGGGCTTCACTCACACACGCCCAGGCACCTTCCGAGCTGAACACCTGCCAGGGACCAGCAAATACAGACTATAAATCAGCAGGAATGCAGCACACACTGCTCTGGGGCTGTGTCTACATGACCCTGCTGCTGTGGTATTTTCTACTGCTGTTACCCTAATCCTGTTAACTTCCCTGAAATAGCATCCCTTTGGCTCAGGGTGTAAACTTTGGTTGGTTAAACTCGGCGCCCTTGCAATCCACAGGAAAGTCTCTAAAAGGACGTATTTGGGGAGAGGGGCAGAAGCCACAAGCTGGCAGAAGAGCTGCAGGTGGGTGGCTGGAGCCTGTCATGCTGCCCAGGGGCAGCAGAACACGAGATTTCTGCACTGACCACACTGCAAGGGGCCAGGAGTGGGGCTGGAAATGAGGGAGCCTGTGCTGGGCAGGGACATGCAGCAGGCAGGGCCTGGCTCTCCCTCAGGACTGATTCTGAACCAGTTCTCAGGTACAGCTGGGACAGGAGCACCTTTGCCAGGCTGACAGTGGAACTGTGGCCATGTGCTCTTGTCCTCACCAGAGGCTCAGTAGGGCTGTGACAGTCCCAGCCTGTCGTCTGCAGTTTGTATTTTGTGTGGTGACAAAAGGCTGACCTGAGCTAATCAATGGTGTGTGGGCTGCATAGAGAACAGCAATGTCTGTTGTTCACCTGGCTGAAGTTCTTCTATCATTTGTCTAAATGCAAACCCTGAGGCTCTGAGCACTCTGGAACAGACTGACACACAGGAGCCCTTCCCTGAATGTCCTCTGTCCTGCAGTAAAGCTGCTCACCTTGACCATGGCTGCCTCTACAGAGCAGTCTGGGAAGCCTGGCCTGTCCATCATCCCTGCAGTGAGGTAAGCCATACTCTCCATTACATATGCTTTCACAGCCATAAAACAAAACTTCTCCTGTCAAACAGCAATGTAAAGAATCACACAGAAGGTCAGGGGCAAAATCACACAGTCAAGCCTCACACTTAAAAACACAACTGCACTTTTCATATGCTTAAGACATTACCAAATATTAATAAAAAGTTCTAGTGCAAACCAATAAAAAATATCTTTATTCATTTACCATTCTAGACATTAAAAAGATCAGTGTACAGAGGTCTGTGCTATGTTTACACAAATTTAAGACTTCTAGTAAATTCTTTAAACCAGTATAGCCAAGATACCCCCAATATAATCTCTGTCCTTGCACTCAATCAATACAAAGCACAGTCAGAGGGTTTATTTTTTATTACCTGAATTAATCCAAATTGGCTGAGTTTCTTATTGAACTGTTTCCTGGTACAAGCATACTCTGATGTCATTTCTTTAAAAAAAAAGAAAAAAATTGCATCTCAGAACAGCAGAAGTAGAACTGTGACAGACCATGCTGCTGGTGGTGCCTTTCCATCCCTGGTGACACCTCACTCTACACCCAGGAACCCCCTCTGTGGGACAAACACCCTCCCAGTGACAGTGTTGAGCTAGTCTGGGCCTCTTGAACCCAAGCCTGAGGTGTGAACCTGTACTCCTGGAGAAGTAATCAATTTTGGTGCTAATCTGCTACTTTTCTGGCTAATTATTGGCAGAAACCAGTTTTATTCCTTTTTACTGTGTATGGCTTTGAGTCAGTGATTCAAGTGGAGGTTCTAAAAGCAACAGTACAGAGGCTTTTCCCTTAGAAAGAACACTTTACCTCAGAGAAATTTAACAGAGGCAATAGCCTTGCACTGTAAAACTGAAAAAATCCCCAGTGTAAACCCTCTGTAAACAGGCTTTTAAAACCCATTTAAAATAAATGTATTTTAGTGCTTTAAAGATGTCAAAGCACGTTATGACTGACTCAGACTCACGTTCCCATTCTGCATGCCCTGCATTATCTCCCTCAGGCAGATGAGTTTCTGCCTGGCCCCCCCCACCCCAGAGCACCCAATCCACCCACCTATCAACTTTTTGATCATCCCAGCAGATGCACTGCCCATGCTGAATCTGCCACTGTTCAGGATGTTCATGGCAACCTGTGAACAAGAGGAATGGGGTTTAGGAAACATTCTCCTTAGGACACCATGGTCCCTGCTTTAGTGCTTCCCTGGATCTCACTCCCCACTGGACACACTTCCTGTCCTGGGACACCTGCCCTCATCAGCCAGCACAGCATTCCAGGGAAAACACTGCAAAACTGGGCTCTTACTGTCACTCACTACATCAGATTTTATATTTGAAATAGTTTTCTGAGACTGATGAGCCAGTGCCCTGGAAGTAATCTCTCTTCAAAGTAATGGAAGGTAAAATGTAGATAAAAATGTGTTTATCTGCAGCTACATAAAGAACATTCCAATGAGACAGCACTGCTCTGGTTTATCAAAAAAAGAAGAAAACCCACAATATGGTTTGATGATATTATTTATAAAATCCCTTGTAGCTGGCCTGTGATGGATGATCTCTGCTTCAGATTCCTTCCAGCAACATACCACAGAAGGGAACAAGAAGGAAAAGTGTAAAAGTGAAATACAGATCAACAATGGACCCAAAAAGAGATTTTTGAATATAGTATTACTGTTTCTTAGCAAGAGAAACATGAGTGACTCAGGTCAAAAGACTTAACAAAGACATGACTGTTCCAGCATTTTAACTTGTGATAACTATGTCAAGAGGAAAACAAAAATCTTCTTTTAAACTTTACTACATTAAAAAAATTTATTTCATTTAGCATTTAAGTCTGGACTTGCCTGCTACAAAAGAGGAAGAAACTGAGAAGGACCAGTAAGAGCAAAGTGACTGGTGGTATCTTTAGTGGTGATATCACAGTTCCCTGATGCCATGGAACAGCCAGTGCTGGGGCAGGGGGCAGGGAACTCCTGACACTGTTTCCTTGTGCAATAATCTAACCCTGCAAAACCACCTGGGACCTCAGACAGGACCTGGGCTCTCCTTGAACCATTCCCTGTTACACTCAGTTCCTTCTCTCCCTTTCTACACAGGCCACGGCTCTGGCTGTAGGAAACAGCAGGTGACATCCCCTGATTCAGCTCAGAAGGCTGAAGAAGTGTCTCCCTTTTCTGAAGGGAATGCCATGAAAAACAATCAAAAGCCTACCAAGAGCAGAAGCAGCCTCTCTAACCGACTGAACTGAGGAGAGACACACAGAACCCTGAGGTTCCAGTGAAACCAACTGGTACAGAGCACAGGAGGCAAAGGCAGGAGTCTCCTCCAGGTCCTCAGTGTGGCACAGCCCACACTGCCCCGAAGGGAACTTCAGTACAGGGGGAAAAACAGGCTCCTTCAGCAGTTACTGTCCATTGCTTACCTTAAATCCCCCTCCAACTTCTCCAATGACATTCTCTACAGGCACTTTGGTGTTTTCAAAATGTACTTCACAGGCTGAAACACAGAATTTACGCCTGTTCAAGCATGACAAATATTTAAAAGACATTCAGGAACATAAGTCACTATTTGTCACAAGAAAGGAAGTTTTCCTAATGCGTTGTTTAAGACAGAATTACACATGCTTTGCCAAAGAAGTGAGAATTTGAGAAAAGGCTGTAGTTTTACAAAAGTTACTCATGTAAAACATTAAAAATGTAATTAATGCAAATTGTGTAAACAGAGAACTACAGTTTTGTCTTTATTCTGTCTCAGTTCTGAGGAACTGATTCAGGAGTCAAGTCCAAAAGACAGATGGCGGAAAGCTGTAATCATTAATAAGCTTAGGAAGAACTGATGAAATCTTACTTCTAGATTAAAGCCATGGGCTACTGAATCTCCTGAGTGATTTCCTTCACTGCACAGCAAGGGAACCTGTACAACATGGACTTCTTATTTCAGACCCTGCCTTAGGAAGGGCTCATAGGAAAAGCCATGTAAAGATTCATGAAACCTATACTGTTATATGCAATAGATATTGATCTGCCTCAGAATTCAGGTGATCTAAACAAAAGAAAACATTAAAATATTAAAACCATTTCTGTTAACAATTTTAAGAGATTCTTACTATTGGAGCCTCGAATGCCCAGCTTATCCTCAGGCTTGCCATGGGTGACTCCCCCAAAATCCCGCTCCACAATGAAGGCAGTGATTTTGTCTTTCTTCTGCCCATCTTTATCCACAACCTCTGTCCTGGCAAACACTGTGAAAATACTTGCAAGGCCACCATTGGATATCCAGACCTGTTTTGAGAGAGGAAACAAATGTAAGAAATGTGTTTGTTCTGGTTTTGTGAGCACTGTCCTGAAGGGTTTTGTAATAGACTGTGTGGTGAGAAACTGCTGCTTCTTCCCTTAAATTCGGAGTGTCTGCTACTAGTTTTGCCTCTTGTGAACATGTTTCCAAGGAGAGCTGAGCACAGGTGGGAAGTTTAGAGCAGCTACAAACACGGGCTATAATATCAACATGAATTAAAATCCACAGTGCATTTCCACAAAAGCTTCTACAGCACGTGAGAGATGCAAAGGAATGCAGATTGTAGGAACTCTGTGCCCAAAAATTACAGAACTCTGATGAGAAATTCTCTGATCAGGCCATGTATGTTCAGCCTCTCCCACAGGATGGGTCTCTTCACATCACAAGCAGATCAACGACTGCAGATCAAGCCTACAAGGTATCACCTACTGCTGAACCCAGTCCATCTCTACATTTCTCCAGTACTGTATTCTTGTTTCTCTCAGCAGAACTGATCCAAGCCCTATTTCCAATTAAATGGCAAGTTTTCTTTTAAGAACACCTACAAAACCTGGCCTGATGAATGAAGAGAGGGGAAAACATGTCTAGGTTTCTTTTGCCTATGCTGTCACAGAGGGGACAAACTAACTAACCAGCCAACCCTCCCTGAAGCTGAACCCACAAGTTGGTGATAGAAAAGGAACTCAGGAGTGGTTTTCTGTTTTTCTCACCAAGAGTCCAGTGCAGTTGTTCCCTAACAGTGCTTTTCTATTCTCTTTGACCCTAAACCAATCCAGGCTGTCTTTCTGACATGGTCTTTCTTCACTAGCTTGGAAACCTCCCATTTCCCAGAGAGCTGCCACACCAGCCTCTCACTCAGCTGGACTGATGGCAGGGCTGCAAAGCACACTGACACTTGCTCTGCACTGGCAACAAAAGCCTGTCCTCCTTCCAGCCTGACAGGGGGTACCTTGGAGCCATTTAACAGGAAGTATTTCCCATCCTCACTGAGGGTTGCTCTGGTCTGGATTGATGCAGCATCACTCCCACTGAAAAATAAAAGTTATTCATGTTTAAAGAAATAACCATGCTTTGAAAAACAAAACTACATCTTTTTCATCTTCCCATCCTTTTAAAAGGAGGGTTTACAGCTCTATGAAACAGCAATATATAAATTTCAGTTTTTACCTAATAATGAAGCTTACTAGATTCAACAGCCCTAAAAGTTTACCTGAGGGGACATTTCTGCTCATTACCATGGATATTATTATGCTTATGATCTGACCAGAATGTTCAGAATGCCACACAAACAGCTTTTTTTGAGCTACATGTCAAGCTGTGTGAACATACAATGAAAATGTCATCCTAAAACACATCAAGTTATTCCTCAAAAATTCACATCCTGCTTTTATATCTCTGATGAAAAAAGGCTCAAGAGAAATAAAAATTAATGTGTGATATTCTCTATCAAAGAGCACATCAAATACTTTCTACAGGAGCAATATAAGCATGTGAATTACAACAATGCAATCAGAGGTTTACACTCTGTTCACACCCCCTCTTGAATCACCACCCTACTCCATAAATTAAGCAGCTCAATCTCCTCTTTGAAAGAAGTTTCCTCCTCCACAAACTAAAATGGCCCAAGGGCTCACATGGGGTGTTCTCAGAACAGCCAGATCTCAGCTGGTATTTTAATAGGACTGGGTTTCTAAAATTCAGTCCTAAAGATGGCTGGGTTTGTGCAACAGAACTGAGGTCTCTGGGAAGACTGAGGGTAAAGTTACTAAGATTAGCAATCTCCTAAAATAACACTGGAGTAAGAAAGATGTCAGAAGAATTTCAGAACATGGTTGGCCCTTGTTTTTTTCCTGTGTATTAGTCTCAAGTGCCTTCAATGGATCACTTGGTTCAAATATCTGTGCTAGTTCAACTTTCGGCTGCAAGTGGGAGCCCAGCCCTTGAACAGAACCATCACTGATGTCTGGGAGCAACAGGAAAATCAGCAATTCATCAAATCTGACTGCAGAGCACAAAACTTCAGAGACTTTGAGACTGCAGTTTGCATGGACAGGCAGGATTCAACACTCAGCTGGGCTCAGCCTGTCCATCGTTTTCCTTTAAAGTAACAGAATTTCCAACATTAGTAACAATCAGTAAATAGCCACAATAAATGTAACCTTGTCTTTGAAAAGCTGCTGAATTCTTCCTATTATTTTTTGTATCTCCTTGAATACAGGGTTGTACAATTTTGAGTAAGAACTAAGAGCATCCTAGAACAGTCACAGCACATTATTTCTGACACAGCACAAAGTATCCTTTCAATTCATATTTAGTAATGCCAGAAATTAAGTAAATGAAATCCTGGGAGGGGAACAACATTCAGGGTTTCATGGAAACTGCAACGAGCCGCACGTTGGGGAAGGAGTAATTACATGTTCTGAAGTGTCCCATTAAAAACATAGAGAATTGAGTCATCTAGTGAAGCCCTGGGCCCCAATTAGTACAGAATTAGTGGACTAACGAAGAGGACAATCCCAAGAGGCACTGTGGGGCCCTGCTGAGGTTGCTGCTCCCCAGGCAGTACCTGCCGGGCTCGGTGAGGCAGAAGGCTGCGATGTGCTCCCCCGACGCCAGCCTGGGCAGGTACTTGGCTTTCTGCTCCTCCGTGCCAGCAATGAGGATTCCCTGCACAGAGAATCAACACAGACCTTCTCAGCATCACCTCTGCAAAAAGCAATGAAGCCTCACCAAGTTCAGAAAGCTGCACTTGCAAATCTTATGGCATAACGAGACAGTTTAATAAACAATTGACTTCATTAGTTATCAAACATTAAAGTATTTTAAATGGTCTGCTAAATTCCATGAGGAATGTTTTCTTGTTATAATGAACTTACTGCTATTTCAAGCTTCAGATTACCATGCATCCACCAGTAAAAGGCTGTATTATACAGAAAACAAGTTAAAAACTCACACATTTGCTCTTGGATGAGTTTTTTTCTCTAGGCTCCTCAATATGCAGCCTCATCCAGCTAAACAAAGTTTCACCCTTCTGAATTCTCTGCATGGCTGACACCTGTCCCCATAATATTAAGCTCTCCTGATATTTTATTTATTTCTATATTTATTCTAGCTACGTTCATCAAGTTTGCTCAATTGAAAACTTGGGATCATTTAAAGTATCTTTGCTAAGAATTATTATCTCAGTGTTTCCTGAGCTAGCAATTTTCTTTATATTCAGTCTTTCTGCTGCACGAGAGCCACTAGCAGAGGGTGCTGGGGACCCCACCAACCAATGCTCCACTGGTGATTCTGGTTTGTTTGTCCCACACTCCACACTTTCCACGCCAGCTGTGCAGAAATGCTGCATCTAGAAGAGGAGCATTACCTTCAGCCCAATGGCCTGATGTGCTGCCAGAGTCACTGCAATGGATCCATCCAGGGAAGTGATTTCTCCCAGACGGGCATACATGGTGTTTGACAGGCCAAGGCCACCTGCAACAAGGACCGTGTTTTACTTGAAGGAGACAAAACTTGCCTCTTCCCCCCAAAAAATCCCTTCCAAGTACAGGAACATCAGGAATGTAAAACTGTTAACTGGAGAGAAACAAGATTGGAGAGACACAAAATAGTTCCCAAGTAGACTTCCAAACTGCTATGAGACAAGGATAACATTTAACACTTCAAAAATGTCTTTAATAGAAAAATGTGAATATAGCACATTTAATAAATGTGCATGTGAAAATGTGAATATAGCAAGAAACAAACCTGACACCAGCACATGCTTCCTGGAGGAAGTAGGATAGATATTTGTTTGAGTCTAATGTTCAACAATTTTATGCTGTCAGGACTAGAAGTCCTGCTTGCTATAATTTAAAATTATTTTATATATACCTGTTGAATAAAAAATTTAATCAAGATAATCTTTTGTCCAGGTTAGTGATTTTCTACTTGAGACAGTGGTGTAAGTCAGGATAACATATCCCTTATTTCTGCAGATGTCTCAATGTTGTATGTACACTGAATAAATGCAAGAACAGTGTCTCTGATACCATTAACTCACATCAGTGCCTCACACACCTCTCCCCTTCCATGGAGTAAGAGCACCCTCACATGGATTAACACTCACACTCCTCCTATCTGTACTCTGACTTCTTTTCCCCTTTCCAAGCAGTGCTGGGCTCAGGATTCAGCTTGGAGACTCCTGATGATGTGCACAGTAATTCCAGTGATGCCCAGGTTAGAGCCAGTATTCCATGAGCTACAGGAGCTTCATTTTCCTCACCAAATTTCTGTACTTTGATGCTTAAGAGGCCACTTTTACAAACCATGATGAAAAACACCATGCAGTGCACAAAGCACTGATCATGTTGACTGAAAGGTTTTAAAATATGACAAGTACCACCACCAAAAATAAATCAGGTTTAAACTACAGAAAATGGGGAATAACCTCATCAGAAGTGTTTTATTTATGGTGCAGACTAAAGGATTTTGTTTAAGCAGGGTGGCTGCTTTCCACTTATTGGTTTTATCCAGCATTTAAGCTTACAACACCACAGGACTTGGATTTTCCACAGCTGTGGAACTGAATGATTGCTCTTTCCCAAACTGGAAGATGAGAGAGTATTATTTCACAAGCATCAAAACAACAATAACATGTTATTAAATTAAATTACGACTTCAAAGTCAAATACATTGCCTTTGAGAGTCTCTAAAAACAATAGAGGGAAACTTATTTCTAGTTAATCAATAGCAAGTTACACTTCCAATGTCTTGATGCTTCCCAATGCTCTGCTTTGAACTCTGTGCCTTGTTGTCAGCTCCCACCACCTCCTTTCCCTGGACAGTAACCTCCTGCCTCCTTCCAATATATTTCTGAACCCCTAAACACCTCTCTCTTCCCATCTGGGTTAAGGTGCTCTGTCCAGACCTTTCTCCCCCAAGATCTCATCCTTGGAAGAGCTTGCAAGCCTCTTCTTTTAACTCACCCTCACACCACCTTGCCTAGTTCTGAATATGCATGGAAAACAGTTAATAACATTTTTAATTTAGGTGTAAAAATAAGATCAAATTTTTTTGAAAACTCCTTTGCAAGTCCAAGGGTTTGTCCAGTGAGGAGCCAATGCCTCTGATGTCAATTGGTACCATAATGTCATTTGGGACATGAACTGTTCAGTATTGCACAGGAAAGACTTGATCCAAAAGCCACTCTTTTATTAAGCAAACATACTTTTGCACTGCCACATGCTCAGGCACTTTCCTATCTGCCAATGACAGATCATTTGATAGGTCATTTCCATGAGAACCTGCCCTTTGGACCCAGTACAATTTTAGGAACCATCAGCAAGAACAAGTTCCCCAGCATGTCAAGCTACTCTACTGCATCAAAAAAAAAAAAGAACAGAAAGGAAAAGACTATGCCAAGAGGAATTTACACCAGCTAAAATTAGTTACCTAACTGGCATCCAGGCTAAGAGCTCCCCACACAGACACTAGACATTCTTTTATCAGCCAGGGAAGAAGCCTCAGCTCCTGATTTAGCCAAATGACCACAGGTGGAACAGCAAGGACACCCCTTGCAGGACCCCAAAATGCACCTCTAAACATAGCCTAACTCCTGGGTTATTCTTCTGGGACTCACCATATTCCTCTGGAATCTGCATGCCAAAGAGACCCAAGTCCTTCAGTCCTTTCAAAGTTTCAGGTGGGATTTTTGCATCTCGATCGATCTTCTTCGAGTCCACTGCAAATACAGAAGGTTTCACCATTTCAAACTGTGCTTCTCAGTGCCCTTAAACCCGTGAGACTGCTGTGTTCCCTACCAGGGCATGCCCTGAGAGCCCAGGCCTGAAGAACTGAACCAAGCCAGCACATCCTGCCTGCTGGAATTCTCCTCCAGTCTTCTGAAGGAACTTGAGAGAAGACACAGTGCTCGTGCCACCAGAGACAGGCCTCTCATCCCCAGCTGCACCACAATTGCTCCTTCTATCTTCAGCCTGATCTTACTGGCTGTCCTGTTTGCCCTCAAGGCATATCCAGGAAAAGGGCATGAAAATGGGAAAAATCTGGGGTTTTCTTCATTTTCTCAAACATTTCTATGTGTACAGGTTCTATGTGTGCATGTCTGCAGACTCCAAGAATAAGTAAAAGATTTCCAGGATCTTCTATCTGAACTATGTCTAGGTCAAGAAGTACATAAATGAGTTAATTACAAAATCTTGTTCTTAGGAGTTTTTCAAATTCTTGGGAGATTAAGAGCTGTTCTGTACTGTGACAGTGAAAATAAACAGGAATCACATTAAGGAGCTCAGGAAACTCTAAGCTGCAGCAGAGGGACCTCTCCCAGAAATAAACCAGAAGTAACTGCAAAAGCAATGGAACTTCCAAAAGAAACCTCACATTCTCCCCAGTGAGATGGTGCTGGAACTTCTTTGTGGACAGGGGGAGGCAACCAGACATTCTGATGTTCTTCTGACACAAGTTATTCAGAAAGAAAACTCAATTTCACAACACTTTTTGCTCCCCATGCTCCCTTTTTAGCTCTACAGCACTAGATAGGTGTTTGTGGAGGGCCCTCAGCTGTCCCAGGGAGAGAGAGTCGTGGTGTCAGGACATTGTCAAGCTTCCAGTGACTCTGCTGAGATGAGTTTCCTCTCCCAGTGCCAGTCACCCCAAGTCTCTGTTTGAGGCTGCCCTACTAACCTATTTTTACCACATGCTTAAGTTACCCTGAATAACTAAACAGAAATAGTTGGAAACTCAAAGATGAGCAATTTCTACCTGCAGTTAAGACTCTATAGTTTGACACTTTTATTCCTCCCTTAAACAGCAGGTTTTTCACTCTATAAATTATGTTCCCCAACAGAGCAAAGAAATAAAAAACATAATTTGAATAAATTCTTTATTTGCTGTCAGTGAGCAACAATACAATTTTACAGTTAAAATTACCTGTATCTCACAAATTGTGATCTGTGACAATCACTGGCTTCTCCAAACTCCTGCAGCGTTTGGAAACCCAGACCTGGCATCTTTGTCAGTGGGAAGTCTGAGACAATAGTGTTTAGCTAACTCCAAAACTGCTGTCTGTAAAAACCAATTTTGCACAATTGTTCTGGAATTGGCTTATCCATTGCAGCACTAATGGAAGGAATATCCTGCAGCCCTATCTGGAATGCAGACAGCTAATAAGACTTTTCCCAAATAGAACCATTACTCTAATGCTGACAAAACATAAATGCTTTTGATTTTTTATGGCATCTCAATGAGTCATCATTTATTAATATCTCTGCTGAATTTTGCTACAACCAGACTTAGCAGAGTAAGGCATTTAAAAGTTTCAGGGAAAAAAAAATCACCACATACAAAGTGGTAAAAAGCACAATTCCACTAAGCTAAAATCAATTTCAAATCCTACTTTCATCCAAGAATTCTTTTACTTTCTGAGTTTTTTCTGCTTTGGAGATTTATGCCTGCTCATCAGCATCCAAATACTCCACATAAAAATTCATAAATGGACATGCTATAGAACCAGCAGCACTATATGGCTAGCAATAAATGCAAAAATTACTTAAGTATTTACAGTATAGTTATCTTATTCAATTGCTACAGTTCAATAATTTTGAACTCACTAAATTCCTTGCCTGAATAAAAAACCAATAATATACCTTCTTCATTGAAGAATTTTTCAACAGGTCCAACAAACTGATTGATCTCTGCCAGTTCTTCATTGGTGATTTCTGGATAAGGGAAAACTTCTTCCTAAAATAAGAGATAATTATTTCATATTTTGTCATACATGAATCACACAATTGAAATGAAAATTTAAGAACATATGTCTTTCAAACTGCAGACACTAAAAAGCTGTGAAAATTAAGAATTGTGGAAAATGTTGTGAAGCTTTATCTGATGAGATCCACAGGACTCAACTTTAATACATACCAAAACCAAATGAGAAGGTATTATTGAACAACAGAAACATTCGGGAGAAATAAAGAGATTTTTAAGAACTATGAAAACACAAAAATCCTTCATCAACCACGAATTTTATCAATGTAATACCATTTGGGGATTTAAAAACAATTAGTTAATTTTAATTTGCACCAGAATCAATGTCATTATAATGTTTTCAAAGCTCAACTCATATAAGACCTGTCCTTTGGAATCACAGCATATTCCACCTGTTTAATGTCACGAGGGCAAAGGGTAGTGAGCTCCATTCCTCCTTATCATCACCTTGGTATTTTGGTCATAAACTGGATGCAGTATGACTTGACAGGTTGGAATAAATAAAAAATCCAAGCACCTAACACAAGAAATGGGAGACTACACAAGAAGCACACTTCTCATTTTTACTGTCTTTTCCCTTTTAAACAGAGCCCACACAAACTGTTCAGGAGAGCCTGAGGGATAATATCAGCTTCAAAAATTCAGGACCTAGCAAATTCTAGTTTTTCAGAAAACTGCTGTGTTGTAATTTGAGAGGAAAAAAACAGATCTATATGAACAGGGGGTTAACATGACGGAGCCTGATTGCTGCCTCTCATAACACTTCACCTGACCAGCTCTGTTGTGGCAGACTTTACTGCTCAACTAATTTCAGTGGATTTGAGTTATTCCTTCTTTCAGTTTCTTTCACCTTGCAACCTCTGGTAAATGCATACTGTAAACTCTGGGTTAACAAATTCTGGTTAACACAAGTTTGTAACTTCTTTGTCTGGCAGCATCTCAAGACACAAGAATTTCAACTTTTCCTATAAAAAAAACACAGGCAGAAGTTTCCATGAAGTCTTGATCCTTTAAGTAAACCAGAGAATAAACTGGTAGCAGAGAACGAGCCACCCAAGTTTAGTGGAGTGCCCAGGGTACAGACACTCCTGTGATCCCACAGGGAATGTGCTCAGCTTCCAAGAACAGGAGCCTGTGGGTTAATGCAGCTCTTCAGGTGCTGGTTGTCAGGAACATTCAGCACTCCGTGGTGCATTTTGTCTGCAAACAGGTCACTGCAGTTTAGCCCAGCTCCAGCTGCGAGGGCGAGTGACACAGCCGGGAGCAAACAGCCTGGGGAGCAGTTTGGGAAAGGCCGAGTTTGGGAAAGGCCGAGTTTGGGAAAGGCCAAGTTTGGGAAAGGCCAAGTTTGGGAAAGGCAAGGTTTGGGAAAGGCAAGGTTTGGGAAAGGCAAGGTTTGGGAAAGGCCAAGT